>JABXWE010011694.1:0-24399 GCA_014611495.1 Limonius californicus | reverse complement strand
ATTTATATTTAATACACACTTTATTGAATACATAGGAATCTACTTATATTTCATGATAGGAAAGTAAAACCTAAATTTTTCTATTTGTAAACTGTATTAATCAGACTTGAATAGGTAATATGTGACAAAATCAAAAATTATTTTATAAATAATTACTTAGATGTTTAAAGAAACCAAATAACAGTTCTTGCTTTTAGTAAATTCAAACGGTAGGGTATTACAAGCGTAATCCGGGCCCATACTGCATTAAGCTTCTAATTCTTGATTTCTTGCAATACTAAATAGAAACTTTCTTATTTTAAAAAGCTGCATAATGGGTTGCATAACTGCATATTTATAGTTTTCCCTACTGCTGGAAGGTCCTTCGAACTGTCTTATTCAGAGCTGCTAGGTGCACTTTATAGCTTAGTATGCGATATGTATTCCATATCATAAGAATCTACAAATGATATCTACAAAGTAGGGCTAATTTCCTAACTACTCTGCAGGGCTATTTAGATAGCATGAATATTATTAAATTAGTTTACTTTAACTATAGCATGCAGAAAAAAAAAATTAATTCTATGAACAAAACAAAAGACAAATTATGAAAAGTAGTTCAAAATTACATGTTACATAATACAAATTGGTACAAATATAGGGAGTCTTGTATGGAAAGTAAGAAGCATAAATAGATATCTGCATTACTCTACAGCCGGGCCGCAAAACATATAAATTACCCTCAAATACGAAATATGCAAAATTCTTACATTAACCATAAAATACAAATAAAAACACGTGTGAGGCCACTGGCGACGGATAGAAGGTCGCAGCGAAGTTATTGGAAATCGGACCGATCTTGCCCGATCACCCTCGAATATTCGAGAAGCCACGCGCACGTATAGAAGAAGGTTGACTCAAGCGGGACGGGCAGAGTTAGTTAATAATTGTTCTAGTGTGCGTTACGCACCAATTCTAAAGCCTTTTTAAGTGAAATACTCGGTGAAATAGTCTTTGCAGAAAAGAAAAGAAAAATAACGAACGAACATCGAGTTTATAATGACCCTTGGGAATCTGACTATTTAATTACAAACAACAATAATAAACTTCAGTGCATTGTTTGTATGCAACTATCGGTTCCCAAAGAATATAATAGGAAACGACATTACACTACGTTACACGAGAAAACGTTTCAGCAATATACAGGGGAGTCAAGAAAGGCTATCATTACGGATTATAAGAAAAAACTAAAACAACAAACAACATTTTTTAAAAATCTGACACTGATAACAAGTGCAGTATTGCCGCTTCTTACGAAGTAGCGCTGGAAATTGTCTAAGCGAAGAAACCTTTTAGTGATGGAGTACTTATTAAAAACTGTGCAATCAAAATGGCAAAACAATTCAGTGAAACAAAAATTGCCGAAAAATTCAAAACAGTCTTAGTGTCGCATCCAACAATTGCAAGACGGGTGGACCATATTAATCAATATATATCCAAAACCTGCATGACACGGTTGAAAAATGTAAATATTTTTCGCTATGCCTGGATGAAAGCACTGATCTGTCCGACATTAGCCAGATTGTAATTTTTATTCGAACTATTCAAAACGACTTCAGTGTAGCAGAGGAGATGCTTGATCTTATTCCTCTCCTTGGTACAACCTAGGGTACGGATATTTTTGAAGTTGTAAATAAGGTGGTGTCAGATTACGGGGAATTCGATAAATGTTCCTGTATTGTCACTGATGGAGCCAGAGCTATGATAGGAACTGAAATTGGATATGCAGGACTCTTGAAACAAAACAACATCAACTATCCTGTGATACACTATATTGTTCACCAAGAGACCCTATGTCGAAAATCCTTACGTTAAATGAATGTCATGAAAGTGGTTGTTAAAATAACTAATGTTATTAGAGGGGGCAATCGTGCTTTGACTCCCAGAAAGTTTCGTGATTTTTTAGCCGAAGTAGAGGCTACATATGGGGACTTGTTAGTTCACACCGATATTCGTTGGTTAAGCGCCGGAAACTGTTTTAACGATTCTTCGCTCTACGCAAGGAGATTCCTATTTTCCTTAAAGATGAAGTCAAGTCCAACACTACGGAACTGGAAAATCAAATGGTAGATGCACAATTTTTAGTAGACCTTGCATTTTAAACAGACCTGACATCTCACCTTAACGAATTGAATTTGAAGCTACAAGGAAAACAGCAGAATATTGCCAACTTATTTGGACACACAAATGGATTTAAGAATAAAATTAAGCTTTTCAAGTCTTCATTAGAAAAAAATGATTTTTCATTTTTGCCAAGTTGTAAAGAGCATTTTGAAAAAATGAAGGATTTTGAGGAAGTTTCGTATTTACTTCACATAAAATACATTGACACAATTGCAGAATTTGAAAATCGATTTAGCGACTTTAAAAAAATCGAAAGAGAGATTTCAGTTTTTACTCAGCCTCTTGCAATTTCAGTTGAGAATGTAAGCAGAGCAGACCTTCAACTGGAATTGTGTGATTTGTAATCAGATCCTTTTTACCAAGGAAGAACTGAAACTGCATTGGACTTTTTCAAGTTGCTGCCACTGGGCTCAATGCTGGGAAGCACGTACCTTTGCGAACGCAGCTTTTTCAACATGAAATTTATAAAGTCAAAATGTAGATGTTCCCTCTCTGATAAGTCACTTACTCAGTTGCTTCGTTTATCAACAACAAATATTAAAGTTAATATTGATGCATTAGTTAGTGAAAATCAACATCTTCAAATTTCACACTAATTTTTTTGTAATTTGATATCTTTTGAATAAATTACAATAATAATACAAACGCGTTTTTTCTTTGTATACCATACCTGTTAAAACTCACTGATAAAGTTGCATAGGGAGTATTTTATAATGCGGCCCTCCAAACCGTATTTTTATTTAAAGCGGCCCTTGCAGTTGGACAGCCCTGCTTTAGAGAGTATGTGGTAAGAAATCTATCCACAATTCGACGGATGGCTTGTTCAGATGGACGATTATGCCCGCCATAAAATTCACGAAGTCGTCTATATGTTTCGCGCATCGACGTCTGGCTTTCAAAGTAAATTTGAATAATAAGATAGCGTTGTCTAAGCGTGAGTCTATTCATGAAGATTTGGCACACTACACTGAATACAAATGTCACTAATAGCGCGCAAACTGACAATTGATTTCACAGCCACCGCGATCGGAAGTTCTATCATGCTTTAAAAAAAACACCCTTTACAATAATTAATAATTTACATGATGAAATTTAAAAGACGTATCTTCACATTTTTATCATAAATGTTTATTTAAACTAAGAGTGTTTTTGTACAGGATGTTATTAAAAACCATCACATTCAAAATCATCGTTATATTTAAATAATACATATACAACTGGGGGCATTACTAAAGCTTGCTTATTTACTTGCATCAGAAGCAAGCAGAAGTGTCGATAATTTGTTAACACACTGTGAAGTGGGTACATTTGCTAAAAATATATCAACAAACACTAGTTTATTAAAAAGTTCTACACTTGGTTGCATATTATTACATTTTTAAAGCAAAAATGTAACATGCACATATACAAACATAACCAGTGCCTAGTTTACAAAACAAAATCATTTAATTAGATTACTGTACTTAGGCTATCAACAATCAATTTAATGTGAATGCCACAAAGGTTTGGCAACATATTCATTGTTTAACGATTTACAGTCTAGTTTATTAAGCCCATTGCATGAACATCAGTCACAAGGTATTTAAAGATAGGTAAATGAAATGGCAATTCTATACATAAGTATTAAGACTAGAATAACACACAGACTGGTTGCAAGATAATCACAAATTATAAGCTATACAAAGAAATAAATAAATAAAAAAATATAGAACAAAGATTGCAGTTATGTCATACTATAGACTACAAAAAAATCAAGTTAAATTATTAAATTCGTAATCCTTATAAATGGAATATTCTGAGCGGGTGCACGCGTCGTTTTCACCACTGGCAATTTATGATGGTTTAAGAAAAAGTGATGAATTACATATAGTACCCCTTTACCCATTCACATCACTTGGTTTTGATTCTATTTTTACAGGACTTTCCTCGTCTGTGATTTCATCTTCAGATGACAGTATTCTGAATTGGGTCGGTTCAATGCTAATCTTGTCCGAGTCTTCGACATTATCAATAATTACAGCCCTTGCGTCTCTTTCATCTTCTGACGGTATATCTATAATGTCATCAATATTAAACTTCAGTTTGTCTGCTTCACGTTCGTCGTCCAGATCTAAATCATCAGAATCAGCTTCTCTTTCAGCTGAAATCATTTCAGACATCCGTGTTCCAATGTTTATTACATCATCAATTACATCACCTATGTTTTCAATATCTTCAGCTGACATGAGCTCTATAGGCTTTTCATCATCATCATCAGCTATTATGTCTGTGCTGAATTTTATGGCCGTTTTTTGTGGTGGGTCATCTTTTTCCGGTTCATCTTCATACAGGTCTTTCTCATCAATACTGCTTCTTAATTCTGGTATGTCCAATAAATCATCAATTACATCACTTACACTATCAATGATTTCTCCGACGAATTTCACGCCTTTACCATCATTTTCATCAACAATATCTTCTATTTTTATGATATCTTCTTCTACTTCATCATCATGTTTCCTTTCCAGTAGAACAATGTTTTCAATTTCTTTTTCGTCATCTAAATTCAATTCATCTTGCAAATAATCCACGTCTTCGATTTGCTGTACACCATTGTCCACTACAAGTTCAGGAAGTTTTTCCATTTCATCCTCAATGTCATCTTCACCATCGGTTCGTTCTCCCTGTAAGACACAGCAATAAAACCAATAAAAAGAACACCTCATTCATGATTTACTTCAGAAATATCTCGTTCAGCTGCAGTTGCACCACTGGCAGTCGTATATTTTGATTCATCAATTATATCATCATCAAACGTTTCGTTTTCGGTTTCAATAACATCTCCATTTCGTAACTTGTTTCTTTCCACGGGTTCTACTCCATTGTCTACAAGGAAAAAATTAGGCAAAAATTAATTGATAGCAAGACCATCCAAAATACCGCTTTCTTGAGAGTCCAAGCTGATCACAGAAAGAGTCATCTTACTTGCAAGAACAACTGCAGGGTCAGCAGATGAACTGCTTGCATCCGTTTCTGTTTCTGTAGTAGAATCAGCCACCAGAAGTTGTGATTGTGCAGGGAGAGCTCCTTCGAGATAAATCTCCTGCAAATTTACATTTGTAGCTACTAAAAAACAACACCAATTAGAAGCTCACTTGTGGAGGCTCCACAGGTTCTGGAGGGGGTGGAGGAGTGTTGGGAATGACAGGTGATTCAGGACGGCTCCATCTCTCACCACCCTCACAACTGGCTGTCATTTCCATGCCTAGCACTTTCACAGACGGCTGTTCATGCTCCTGTGATTGTTTTGCACTTCCATTGGCCAACAAGGTACCATTTGAAGTGGGTTCCTTCTATGCAAACATTATTTATAAACTTTTGTTTGTTAAATATAAAGTTAACATACAGTCACAAAACAAAAGGATTCTAATAAAGGTTAATTGGTTAAAAATCCAAAAATTTACATTCAAATATGTCTTCCAGCCGAGACATACATAAAAATGGTAAAAAGTCACGCAAAAAAATGGAAAAATTAATAAAGCTACTAAGCAAAAGCAACGCAAAAAGAGTGCATAAGCTTAGGATTTGGGTAATTATATTTAGTAATAAGGTTGTTTGCAATTTGCTAAGTTGGTAACACCTCTGGTACCTGACTAGCAACCTCACTGGCTTTTCTGCGGGCCTCCAGTTCTTGATCTACCTCATCCAGCAAGGCCGTCATGGCATTTACAACTACGAATAAACAACAGCTGGACGTATCATTCATTTAAAAATAGTATTAATTGATTTAGCGTAAATTAATTAATTATTTGAGATTGTTCTTTAGTTCTAACATTCAAAATGGCTATTTTAAAAATATTTTATAATTATTTATCACAGTTTGATTTTATAATTAATTGTTTGTTAAAATTACGGTGGATACTTAATTGATACAGCTTTAGCAGTTATAATAATGTACATGATAAATGCAAAAATCAATACCTAGGATTCGATGTAAGAAAATCCTTGTAATTTTAAAATTAGTTTAGCATAACAGGTTTTGTATATCTGAGAAAATTAATTTAAATATCTGAATGTAACAGATTTTTCCTTTCATGCAACCTGAAGTTATTCACAATCCCAGATATGCAAGCTTCAATCGATAGTGTTGAATTAATTTACATTTATTACATTAAGATAGCTATTATTTAAGTGGATGCAAATAGTATATCACACTGTAAAACATGATTTATTTATGATTTTTATCAAAACTGTAGATGAAGTTATTTAATATTGTCACCTTACTTTATAAGTAAGTTATAAAAAAGAGAATATTTATGTAAATAAAATATCTACACATTTCAAGTTTCAACTTCCTAGTTCTAGTAAAGTGAATATTAGCACTTGTTTTTAAGCAAATTGGAGAACCTCTACAACAAGTATGGGCAAAATGTTTTAGTCTGTGGATCAAATTTCATTATCAAAGGCTACTAAGGGCTAGACAATTTTCATAAAAATTACTTGCACATAATATGTAACAGACTTGAGGGCAGTGATTTTAATACTAATCAAGCAATCTTGGATTCAGAGTATTTGGGTATTAGTTGATTACAAACTTATGAAATAATCCTTTTGATTATACAGGGAATTTTTCTTTTTGGTATACATTGCCTATGTATACTTTTAAAAGAAACGCTTCAAATTCGCCTATTGTGTATGCAACCAACTATACCGACAACTAAAAATCAGAAACAAACGTCACTGGAGTTGTGAATTATTTGAGTATGAAAGTTATGTTGATGCAGTGTTTATATTAAATACGTAAATCAAAATGAGTTGAACAACAACGACGATTATTATTGTAAAACATTAAATATCAATAACAGAAAACGGAAATGAAAATAAAAACAACAGCTACAACAAGTATTCGAAATGGCCACCTTGTACTTCTAAACAATAACCTAACCGGTATTGAAAACCACGCACAGCATTCGCAAGAAAGTTGGGATTCAAGCTATTGCATTCGGTACGTATGCGATCTTTTAATTCATCAATACTTTGTATTGGAATATTGGTATAAATTTTTGATTTCAGATATCCCCAAGCAAAGAAGTCATTGGGTGACAAATCTGCAGAGCGCGGGGGCCACGCTATAGGACCGAATCTTCCTATCCAACGTCCTGGAAACCTGTCGTTAAGAAAATTTCTTATAGCATTCGTGGAATGCGGAGGGGCACCATCCATCTGAAACCACGGGTCATCGATGTTCAAGTTTTCTATTGCCGGAATGATGTTGTTTCTTAATAGCTCTAAAAATTTGGCAGTATTGAGATTACCATCAATAAAATATGGACCGATAAGCTTATTTTCAACTATTCCTAGCCATACGTTAACTTTCCCAGTGTATTGACTGTGAGTTAAGTTTTGTAAATGGCAGTTAGTACGGGACCAATATCTAAGAAATAAGTTTATCAGGATAATGGATAGTGGATAGATGAGGAATTATAATACACACCGAAAATTTTGTGAATTGACTTCTCCATTTATTGTGAAAGTTGCTTCATCACTAAAAACTATCTTATTTAAAATGTATTCTTCTTCATGCAGCAAATTAAAGAATGTTTCACAAAAGATTGTTCGTTTTTCTTTGTCTTGATCGAATAATTGTTGGTGATTCGAAAATTTGTACGATTTATATTTAAATTCTTTTTGTGTTTTAAATACCGAGGTTTTAGAAACATTAAAATGTGAACCTACTTCTCGTAGTGATACTATCGGGTTTTCTTCAACGTAGCATAAAATATTTAATTTCATTTCTTCTGTTAAAACGTGATTAGTTTTAGTTTTTATTTTATGGGAATTTATTACGCATCCCTCCGATTTAAATTTTCTAACAATTGTTTGTATGGTTCGAATGCAAGGAATAGGTCTTTCTGGATATTTTAGTGAAAATAAGTCTCTCACAGTTCTTAAGCTGTTTCCATTCTGATACCACATTAGAATTTCCACTTTTTCGTCTTTACTGTACATGATTGTATAAAAAACGCAAGAAGATACTAAATAAAGACTAATTTTATTTTTTGACATTGAATTAATTTGATTGCTGTGGTCACAGCATGCTTGAGTTGTGTGTGATACTATCGGGTTTTCTTCAACGTAGCATAACATATCTCATTTCATTTCTTCGGTTAAAACGTGATTACTTTCAGTTTTTATTTTATGGAAATTTATTAGGCATCCCTCTGATTTAAATTTTCTAACAATTGTTTGACACCAAATAAAGATTAATTTTATTTTTTAGCATTGAATTAATTTGATTGCTGTGGTCACAGCATGCTTGAGTTGTCTGTATAGTTGGTTGCATACACAATAGGCGAATTTGACGCGTTTCTTTTTAAAAGACAGGAATTTCTTTAGTATACATTGCTTATGTACTTTTAAAAAAAAACGCGTCCAAATTCCGCCTATTGTGTAGGCAACCAACTATACCGGACAACAAAAAGCAGGAGAAAACGTCACCAGTTGTAAAATATAATTTGAGTATGAGTTATGTTGATACGAGTGTTTATATTAAATAAGTATTTCACCCTGTGTATATAGGACGCACATGATTATACTTATTTGTAAAATTACAAAAAACGACAGATTATTGTTCGTGTTAAGCCGTGAACATTCTATTTTCTTCGTACAAACAACAATGTACCGAGCGCTTAAGAATAGTTGGTAGTTGGTTTATCGTCGCTCCTTTCAAGAACAGTTGATCGAGTTCGATCCTCCCGGCCGCACAGATTTGTTTTTTAATTATAATTTATAAAACATATTTAATTTCATTGTCTGCGGTTAAAAACGGTGGATTACTTTTATTCTTATTTTATGATTTAAATTCTAACACAATTGTTTGTATGATTGAATACAAGGAGTGAGTTAAGCATTAGGCTAATAATATTTATTAGCCTAGTTTAAGTTAAAAAATAGAATTAGTCTTTATTAGTTGTCTCTTGCGTTTTTTATACAACCAGTACAGTAAAGACGAAAAAGATGGCAATATTCTAAGCTGGTATCAGAATGGTAACAGATCAAGAACTGTGAGAGACTTATTTTCACTAAAATATCCAGAAAGACCTATTCCTTGTATTCGAACCTTTCAAACAATTGTTAGAAAATTTAAATCATAAAATAAGAACTAAGAGTAATCACGTTTTAACCGAAGAAATGAAATTAAATATGTTTACAAAAATTATAATTAAAAAAAATCTGTAACGGCCGGGAGTTGAACTCGGATCAACTGTTTGAAAGGCAGCGACGATAACCACTACACTATCTTAGCGCTCGTACATTTTTGTTGTACGAGGAAAATAGAATGTTCACGGACCTTACACGAACAATAATCCTGTGGATTTTTGTAATTTACAAATAAGTATAATCATTTGCGTCCTATATACAGGGTGAAATACTTATTTAATATAAACACTGTATTAACATAACCTTCATACTCAAATAATTTACAACTGGTGACGTTTGCTCCTGCTTTTTAGTTGTCGGTATAGTTGGTTGCCTACACAATAGGCGAATTTGACGCGTTTCTTTTAATAGTATACATAGGCAATGTATACTAAAAAGAAAAATTTCCTGTATACATAGGCTATGTATACTAAAAAGAAAAATTCCCTGTATCTAAGTATTTTAAACCAATATTGAGCAGAAATAGGCGGCCGTTAAATGAACAAACAAGCTCCACTGGCAACATTGCCTGCTTTCAAAAAACATAACCTCCATCAAAAAAAATTAGCATAACCCAACTTAATTAATTGACGAATTTCAATGATACCACATTCCCCCAGATTTCCACAGCCTGTTGGATGGCAAATCAATCGTGAATAGATTATAAGCTTCTGGGTCCTAAAGAAAATACAACAACAACAATGGCAAAGTGAGAAACAGAAATTAAGGGAAGAATAGCGAGGGAAAATGTGGTCAAACCGCGAAAAAACAATAAAATTTAACTGAGCAGGTCATGTCAGAAGGATGATGGATCAGATGGACAACACAATGAACACCAAGGGATAGAAGTAGGAGGAGGGGACACACCACGAGGAAAATGGCTGGAAGAAATTAAATTAAATTGTTTAAAAATTTGTAATAAATATTTTACTTTAATAAAATCGGGAAAAAAAGAATGTTTACTACTATTGAATAATATTTGGTAAGAGCTTTTCAATGGAGTATCATAAAGTGGGCGTTACTATTTAAATTTTTTTTGTTGGGGTATCCACAGCCTAAGGGTTTGAAAGGGGAAGGTTACCTTACGAGTCATGATGATTCCCCATCCTCGTTGTAGAAACGTTTTCTAGAAAAGTTCAGTATCTATTTTAATTCCAGAGATCTAACGCACTGTAAATTTTCAAATTGACACCCAGTATATGTTTAGCAGAATTTTAGAAAAAGTCAACTTATATAATACCGCATGTAAAACTATAAAATACTTCATTTTAAAGAATACTTTATTTCTTATAAATCATCACCACACCAAAAACTTATTCATTTAACCACTCAGTAAGATATTTACACATTTTAGGATTAATTAAAGCAGTATCAGCACATCTTGCTTCAATCGGGCAAATACCACAGGTGCTACTTACAAGGCCCATGGGTGGCAAGAATGTCTTAATGGCCCTATACAAGTATTCCCCATTTGCATTAACAATCCTCTCAGCTTTATTATCTAACACTACAGTATATAAAATACTTTCAATATCATCAACTGATAATTGTACTTTACTTATTCCTAATTCAGAAATAAACTTATGGGCATCACTAGCAGTGACATAACTGCGATTTCTTGCGAGCAATGGGCCTCCACCCATTTTGACTGCTGCTTCGCGTTTAGCTTCTAAAAACCGGTGACACTGTTGGTTTAAAACATCTACAAATTCCGATTCAAAGTCTTGATCTTGGTACCATGCACCGCCCGTCACTGAGCTATCTGGTTCTAAATCGTATAACATGTACACTTTCTTTTTGCTGGCCTAAAAAATAAATTTATTATGCCTGGATGGTCTTGGATGGTTTTTGCTATGTTTTAAGTCTTACTGCAACAGATTTAACAGCTTTGATGTACTTTTTGGTTTCCAAGCTCTTGAGGACTTTATTTAACTGAGTCATATTTAAATTGGATTTAAATCTAATGTCCCGTATCCATATCCCTTTATTGCCAGCTTCTTCAATAATTTTATAGACCACTCTTTCTTCATTGTCGGAACCTTTAACTTCAGTTTTCTTTGAAGGATCTCTGTATTTGTAAAGAAGTACGCCTTTATCTTTAAAAAGTTCTAATGTCCTACAAATGTAAAAATTAATTTTAATTTTCTAGGTCACTGCATTCCATTTTACCCAGCTTTTAGCAATTTGTTAACGACTTTAGTCCAAACTTCAGCAGGAATGTCCGGAATAAAATTTTTGATGTCACCATTTGAAATCCCGGTCGGCTTTTCTTTTGCTAATTCGATGATGGAATTTTCAACCTGCGAATCACTATTTTCCGCAGATTGGGCGCCTGTTGCACTCATCGTAGACTTTTCAGGTTAACAACCCTTCTGAGTTTTCCGTCCTGTTACTTAACCTCAAATTTATTTAGATAATGGCTACTAGTGAATGTCCTACTGGCAACGATACGGTAGAAACGTTACACACTTGGAACAAATTTGTTTCTTCAGCTAAACAGGTAATAGAAATCTCAAAATGTGGAAATGATTCAATAATCATCTAAACATAAACATGAACAAACCTAACCTCATTTTATGTACAATTTTTGCACAGGTCTTGTTTAATAAATATGTACATTAAAAGAGTAACACAATTGCTTTTGGTGTCGTTTCAGGCTGGTTTCCGTGACGGAGCAGCTGACGGTAGAAACTCAGTTTACCAAAAAAGTTTCGACGAAGGTTACACTCACGGTTTTAGAAATGGATTTGCAATAGGGAAGTACAAAGGAGCTTTAAGGTAAATGAATTAAATAATCTTGCGAGGTTTAAGATAAACTAGTAAAATAATCATACAGCTTTAAGGTAAAACAATTACATACTTTTTTAGCTTCAACTTTTGGAATTCCGAGATAAATTAAGTAGATAATTTTGAAATTAAGGTAAATAATAAATACAGATATTTATTTTTAGCCTCCGATTAAAGAATCTGCCTTCAGAACCCAATTTAGAAAATTCTAGAAGAGGCTGCTGTCAAATATGTACAAATAAAAAACTACTGCAGGCCACAACCAAGGAAGCAATAAATACACAAACGCAGTTTTCCGTTAATATCCTCGAAAAATTACATTCTACCTATTCACAAACAATAAATGTAACATTGGAAAAGAATTTAATGTAATTTGATTTTATGAATTTAATACAACCTTAATTCTAAATGCTTTTCTTAATCATATAAAGCCCTATTTTGAACGTGCTAGAAAAGCGTTGCCAAATCTGTATGAACTAAAAGCTACTGCGGGAGTTTCACTAAAAAGGCAATAAATATTCAAATCAAACTGCAGTTTCAAATAATGTATTGCAAAAATTACATTTCACATATTCACCAACAATAATGTTAAATTGATCAAACAAATTTAATATATTTAATTTAATAAAACTTAAAATGTAAATGTGCTTCATCCTACAGAGACAAGTACCGATTCTCTTCCCTGACTTTTGCGCTTCTTTTTTTTAGCAGATTGTGAGGGGTCTTTAGGGGTATTTGTTTTGGATTTGGAAGATTTTCCATTATGAGGTGTTGTTTCAGAAAACGAACTTGTACGTTTTTGCTTAAGCGCTTGTGCATTCTTAGTTGGAGAAGTTTTCAACTGTTTATCTGTTAAACTTTTGTCAGCGTCACTTTCGCTGTTTGTTCTTTTATGTTTTTTGAATAGTTTTTGCAGATTCTGCCTCTTTTTCAATGTTATTACTTTCGCTTTTGGTTCTTTTATGTTTTTTGAATAGTTTTGCAGATTCTGCCTCTTCTTCAATGTTACTACTTTCGCTTGTGGTTCTCTTCTGCGGCTTCACCAATGTGGGAATATCTTCATTTTCTTCGCTACTTTCACTGTCTTCACTATCTACATCCTCATCATCTTGTTTTTGCTGCACTTCTATTTTTATTTGTGAATCTTTCAATTTCTTAACCTTTTTTGGTAAATCTTCCATCACTTTCTTCTTGTTCGTTAAGTGTGCCTGTAATGCATTTTCTAAACTTTGCATGACTTCATCATCACTTTCAGAGTTTTCATCACTGTCTGGAGCTTGTTCAACTTCCTTCGCTGGCGTAACTTTCTCTGCTTCTTCAGGTTTAGCTGGCACAAAAAAGGCTGAAATTCTCAGCGAAATTGCTCCCGGCTTATTATCAGGAATGGTAGCTGAAAGACATTGAATGATTTTTGTTAGCCGTTCTGCAAGGTTTCCTTCTTTGATTTCTTCCACAGTAAATTGCTCTTGAAGGTTTACCCCATTGCGACTAGGAGGCGGTGGCCCGGATCGCCCGTACGAATTAAAATTACCCCTTTTATGTTGGAAGCTCCTCGGTCTAAAATCTCTTGACGCATATGAATCTCTGGGAGCATACGAGTCTCTGGGTGCATATGATTCTCTGGGCGCATATGAACCTCTAGGTGCATACGATCCTCTGCGTGAAAATGACCTGGGTGCGAATGATCCTCTTGGTGGAGCCATTGTTTGAATTCACTGGAAACACGTGTTTAGAACATAACCTTAAAATAATATACTCCTTAAAACAACTTACCTAATAAATATTTATTTATGCAAAAATATATTAAAAGTAATTTCGCTTCCTTTTATATCGTTATCGAATTATTTTTCAAGCACACCACCACGAAAAATTATGCTGTTACTCAAATTAAATGATTACAAACATAGCCACTAGCCAGTCAACGACGACCGTGAAAAGATCGCCTGAAAACGTTCCAACTTCTTTTCGGTGATGGCGCCACTACAGCTTTAAATGAATTTAAACATTACCGCCAAAACTGAATTATTTAAGAAATAACAAGTGTTACATTAGTTATGTATTTTTAACAATACCGGATAAAAGTACCATCAAAAAATTTACGCAGTTTATTTTTTCATTGTTTCCTGCTTTCTGATAGAATTTACAGAAAATAATGGTAGAATATCTGATGTAGGTTTGCATTAAACTACCAAAGATCCTACTGCCAATTTAATTTCTTAGTATTTTCAAAAGCAAAATTAGTTAACAAATAGTTTTATTAAATCAAACCACTTTCATAATAAATTTAATTATCTCTAAGACAATATCTATCTCTACGCGCTTGGGCAGTTTTTGTTGCAACAAACACTTGTGAGACAGCGCGGAAAAATTTTCAGTAATATGCCTGACACTTGGGATATTGTACATATATGACAATTTCTCCAATATCAAAATTCTAATGAAAATGTGACATTCGGCGGGGATTACTTTATCTTGTAACAGGTAGGTAGGTTACACACATTACTGCTGTTTGTATTCCATAGGTATATTTAGTAGAACTTTACATTGTTTAAGTAAATCATAATCAACGTGTAGTTACGTTGGTAGTATGAAGAAACTAAAATGAAACTATTTACTAACAAATAAGATGCAGTTTTGCAATAGGTACATTTACAGTATTTATTTCTTATAATTTAAACGAAACAACCACACAGAAAGCAAAGATGGCATAAAAATATGTTGACAAACAATAAATCCACAAGAAAAATAAACTAAATAAAAATAGAAAGATAAACACCTATCAATGACGCAATAAATGTTCAAACTGCCGTCCACCTTGCTGTTCAGATAAGTCAATCAGCCGCAGAAGAGAATTTCTAACACGAGTTGGTATGTGTGCGGTGGTTGATCTACATGATTCAATAATTCTTTCAGTTTTTCGGGAGTTTCGTAAACGTCGTTTCTTACTTTACTCTACAAAAGGTAAACTAATGGAGTCCCGTTCAGAACATATGGAGGTCAAGGATGAATTGCACCACTTACCATCAATCTGTTATGGAAAGTTTCTTCGTCTTGGTAGTTTCTAACAATTCTATGGAAGTGGGAAGGTGCTCTGTTATTTTGAAATCACATAGGATGTCTAACATAAAGAGGAATGTCTTCTAAAAGTTGAGGCAAAAAAGTCCTAAAAAATTTAAATAGATTTCCCCATTTAGACTGCCCTCATAGGAGTGGGGATCAAAGATATCACACCACATATTTACAGGAAAAACTTTGAAAGTGTGCTTGCTGAATCCAATGTGGGTTATCTTTGTGAATAGAAATGGCAATTGTGTCTATTTATACACCCATTATTACTAAACATAGCTTCGTCAGAAAATAGCATATTTCTTAAAAGCTGTGGATCAGTAGTAGGTAAGCTCGTTTCTTAAAAATTGACAGAAATTCACTCGACGTGGGTAATCATCTTCAGTAAGGTGTTGCACTAATGTAGTGGTAAGGATGACACCGTTTGCTTTTAAAATGTTAAATACTGAGCTGTGGCTAAAGCCTACAGTTCTTGCAACTGCTCGTTGATTTATATGAGGATTACCAGTTATTTGTTCGATTACTGGGAGTCTATCTGGGGTATCTTTGTGCATATCGTCGTACTGCTAAGTTTGCTATCCCTCTGCATTCTCCCAAAATCAACATCATATCTTTCTTCTCTTTATTAGAATACATTGAAACCGATCGTTATTGTGACAAACCAGTAGCTGACATTTGTTTGTCCAAAGAACATATTTTTTATAGCTAAAAAGAAAAGTTAACTATAATGCATTTCTTGCACATGTAAGAGATGTAGCCTATACATACCTACTTGTTACAAGATAAAATGATCACACTATAAACATTTTGGGTCAATAAAGGATTGATTTATGCAGTAGTTGCTTGTTCAGATACAAAGTGACTTTTTAAAAAGTCAATTTGAGTAGCCTATGGATTGTCCCGTCTATATTAAGCTTTAGAATCTGACAGTATGAAAATTGTAACAGCATAGCTGCCAATAATTAAATCTTGACGAAAAACCTGTAATTTACTTACCTTAATAAATTACAAATCAGTTGCAACTAAATACTTGTTCATTTTTACACTTTGTTGGGCCAAAATTTTTAACTACCTGAACTGTCACACAGTTTGACATACAGGTAAATGTCATTCAAAGGTCATTACAGCTGACTGCAGACGGAATAGCTTTTTTTCTAGGCTTGCTGCAATTGACTTTTTAAAAAATCACTTTGTACGTGACAGCAGAACCATTGAACGGCAAAAAAACAAAACTAATATTAGAATCTAGTAATTTCTAAGCTTCATATTGAGAACCCTTTTGACATCTATCAAACTGACATTAACTTGTTAATTTTATTTAGATAAAATGACAGGACGTATCAGTGGTGTACTAAAAACTTTTGAAGTATTGATGCTATACACTATTCACGATTGATTTGCCATCCAGTAGGCTGTGTTTTTTTCGTAAGTTGCATTTCTTAAATATTTGATTGATTTCTAGCAATGTCAAAATGAAATTGCCCGGTTACTCGCGAATAGAATACTATACTTTATCTACAACTATCAGGAAAAAAAAACACAATATAAATTTAATAACATGTATTATTAATTTTTGTCAACATGATAATTATAATTAATAGTAATATTACTACAGTTATTAAAAGTTACAGGTGGATTTTCTTTACCCGTCATATTATAAGTAGTTTGATGTGGCATGAGGTGATCGCAGTGAAAGATATTTTTTACAAATTTCGTAAAATTCACCTGACACGGTAAACGATCTAGATGTCTTTGTTTTGGTGACAGGTATGTATGTATGTATATTGACTATAAGAGCTCCGTTGAAATCTTCTGTATCTTCAATTTTCATGGAATGTAACTCGTTCGTGCGGCAGGCTCCCATTAAACCCATGATTAATGCAACCTGTGCAAAACAGTAATGAAATAGTTTAAAATTTCGTTTTTGCGCCAAAATAATGCATAATGATTTAATTTTGACGTGATTTTTGACATGACGATTGAATAATATTATTCCATCGAATTGTCAATATTATTCAATTGACAAGAGTAAGAACTATCATTACTTGTCAATATTCTCTTAGTAATCCATAGATTATCTAATAGTTGTAGATAAAAGTATTTTTTCTTCTAAATTGTCATCTGGCGGATGTGAAATGTCTGCTAAAACATTCGACACACATTGTACAATTGTACAAACTGTGATACACAACAAAACATTTTAGATTTGGACAGACCCTCCATTATAAAATATTAAGGATAAATAACACAAAAATATTAAATAAACTCAACGAATTAGCATAGGGTTATACGTGCGCTACAAAGTTTCCCTACTCGGTTAGTTCTCAAAGTTGCTGCTTGGGGGCGACTCTTTCGTTTGCGAAGGCGAATTCCTATTTATTTGCATTCCTAAACAATATTTCGCACCTCCTAAGTCTTTACATCTAAATCTAGTCATAAATTCATTTTTAAGGCTATTACTTTCACACATATCACTTGAGAATATTAAACGATCATCTACATACACTGCAATAAACGTAATACTGTTATTTTCACATTTCATATAAACACAAGGTTCGTTTTCACATCTTTTGTACCCTATTTCTGTAAGTGCTGTGTGAAGTTTCTTATTCCACACCCTGGAGGCTTGCTTGATGCCATACTGCCTTCTTTAGTAGGCACACTTTGTGCACTAATTTTTCTGCCACCAAGCCTTCTGGCTGTTCAATAAAAACTTCCTCTTCCAGCTCACCATTCAGAAAAGCTGTTGTTACGTCCAGGTGTTCTATATCTAGATCCAATTCTGCAGCTAAAGCTAATAATAGTCTGACGCTATGTCCAAGGTGAACGCGGGTACTGCGATGCGTGCGGTGCGGTGCGTGCTTTGCGAGGAACGTTTACGATAAAACAACGAGATTTAAATGTATCAGTCCAGCGTAAACACGTGGCGCGCTAAATACGCACGCAGCTAGATCGACGCATCGCACGCATTGTTTTTAATTTAAAACGTGTTTTATTTTCACCGCAGTTGTCGCAGTTCTCGTCCGATGTCTGCAATGGAATGGAATATTATCTTCAACAAAAACGCCGAAAAATAAGTATTCTAGCGTAAATTACTTACCTTAAGGTTAACGAAAGACTCTCTTCGACAGAAATAGGTCTTTGAAAATTTGTTGTGCAATAAGAACAGGCAACACGTATTTTTCCAACAATATAATCAAATGTATGTATTTTCCTCCTAGTGTAGGTACTGGCGAAAAGCACTTTCATCTGCTCGCAACTCAAGGTACAAGTGATGAAATTCACCGTAAACTAACCTGTTTCTAAAGATTTTATGAGTCGTTTTTCTATATTCACGTTTCTTTTTAAGTTTCCGCAATAATCTTAGTTACCATAAACTATTTCCCATAAGTAAAATAGAACGTGTTGACGTCGCAGCCATCGTTTTCGAAAAATGTCGTACTGTAATTTGCCACCTATGTTTAAACGCACGCACCGTAATAGCGTGCGATGCGTGCGTTTTATCGCACCGCACGTACCCGCTTTCACCTTGGACATAGCGTGATAGTGGAATGTTTTACTACAGGTGCACAAGGACAGCAGGTTTTGAAATCTTCCATTTGTAGTATAAGCGCTAAGACGGACGTTTTCTTAAATTACACGTTTAGAAAAGATTTGCAACGACAAATTTGGCAGGATCATCTGAAGAATGAACATTTTCCTCTCGACAAACTCTTGGCTGACTCTCGCGAAAATTTGGAATACAAGGGGGGCAGGACTACTTTATTCAAAATTATTAAATCAATAGGTTACAAACACAAAATGGTGAATGGACGCAAAATTTTATGTGAACAAAAACACGTCGTTGCATCCAGAATTAAATTTTTGAGACAATTTCTCCAATATTAAAATTCTAGTGAAAATGTGACATTCGTGTACCTAGACGAAACATGGATCTACCAAAATGGATCCGCGAGTCGTGAATGGGTACACGAATGACGAAACCCATCTTAAAAGTAACCCAGCCAAAATTAAAAATGAGGGGAAGAGGTTCACGATTTTGAATGCGGGATGTAATTTAGGCTTTTTGGAAGGGTGCGACATGTTACTAGACTCAAAGAACAACGACAGGGACTATCATGAAACTATGAATGGGGAAATTTTTCAAAATTGGTTGGTTAATCAACTGATTCCTGCTTTGGACAAGTTGCAAGGAAAATTTCTTGTGGTTATGGACAACGCACCGTATCTTTCAGTGCAGTTTGACAAGCCGCCCACATTTTCTTGTAAAAAAGGTGTATTGCAGGAATGGTTGGTTAACCACCACAATGTCGAAATTCAGGGCAAAATTACTAAGAAAAAACTTTGGTTGTTATTTCGGAAGACTGGACAAAATATTTAGGAAATCTATCGTTTGAAAATATTCCTCCTTTCATTATTTCAATGATGATGATTCAGACACTTCTAGTAATATCATGAAGGCGGAATAGGGTAGGGGATATTCTTTTGGCATCTAAATTGTGAATGAGTGTTTTACAGTTTTAATCTCGCCCGAGAAAAACACTGACCTCAGTGGAATACGAACTTGGGTCTCTTAGCACCAGAAACAAACAGTCAACCACTGGACTACCATAATATCAATTTGAAACATGAGCGGCTTGGACGTTAATTCTTCTTAATTTGCTGCAAGACCTAAATACAGGTAGGGTTGCCAGGTTCAAAACTTGAATTCGCAGGACAAGGGTTATAAAAAAACAGGTCAAATTCCCAAAACACAGGACACTTTTTATTATACAAAATACTAAAATAAACTTAAAATTCATAAACTTTAAAACAAAAACTTAAAAATGTAGCTTTACTGAGTTATAACATCTATAAAACAAACATGGTACATCATTTTTTTGAAAACGCATATTTTTTTTCTGATTTTGCGGCTTCTAATAACTTTTTATTTTTGAGCGCATGGTAATAAAATTGTTTGCATGAGAAACTAAAATTGGTCTTTAGTTGAAGTTCAGCTTTTACATGCTCCACAAGTGGCCTGTTTCTAGAATTTGTCCAGGGTGCTGTGCATAATGAAAAAACCCTTTCTGAATCAGTATTTGCCCCGTATATTGAAAATATATATTAAACTATTTTAAAAAAATTTGGAAGTTCAGAAATCAACCGAGAAAATTTTATTCCATTTTTCGACCACAGAACCATCAACTCTACATGCCATCTGAATAGCAGGTTTTAGCACACAAAACTCTTCTTAGAGATTGTCCAAATTTATCTCGAGCGATAATTCAGTAACTATTTTCACGACTGATTCGTATGTAAATATTTGTTTTAAAGAAAAAATATCAAGTTTAGACAACAAGTTCTTTTCAGAAAAATCAAATTTAGAATCTAAATAAGAAGCAACATTTCGATAAAACTGTAAAAACGATTTTTCAATTATATTTTGTTCATTTTGTGAAAATTTTTTTAAATTGTTTGTTGCAATAAAACCATAAAATGTATCTTCAATCCTTTGATCAATTTTGTCCCTAGAGGTTTCAAAATTTGAAAAACTTCAAAACAAAGAATATCTGTTTTTTTCAAGTTTCTGCTCTGTTTCGTAAATAATTTTTAGAATGTTATGAAAAAACCTAAGTAACATTCAGTTTTATCTACCGCATCTTCAGAGAAATAGGCCTGAATTGCCACCGGAGATTCTTCTCCTAGTGACAAAAGTAACTTTTAATAGCTGGAAAGACACCAAGAATGCTGTCTATGGCAGGATATAAAGATAACCACCTTGTTGGCACGTGCCGCAAAATAGCTTTGAACTGCAAATCTACAAAATCGAAAAAATCTTTCAGTTCCTTAACACGTTTGGCTTGCAACGAAAAGTGACTATAGCTCTTCAACACAAGATTTTCAACATCAAAATTGCATTTAGCCAAGGCATGCTTTACAGCGTTATTTATCATGTGCGTTGGACATCCCACAGCAATAATATTGCCATTTTCTTTCCGAAACAAATGATATGCGAGTGAAAACGCCCGAAATTGACGGTGGCATTATCCGCTGAATAACAACTGATATTTTTCAACGAAAGTCCTGCCTTTTCGATTCTAGTTTTCAAATTTGAAAAAATCGCATTGGCAGTCTCATCTGGATCTTCAAAAAAATCAAGGAGACATAATTTGACACCTTCTGCAGGGCGCAGGCACATAGTATCTAAGAAGTATTGGAAAAAGTTTAGCACTTCCATGATTGGAAGCATCTGTTGAGATTCCAAAATGTGTACCCTTTCTGAGTTCTTCCAATGAAGGTTCTATGGAGAGAGGACCAAGAACATTAAATGCTATTGAACTAGCCTTTGTACGACCTAAACATATTGATTTTGCAATTTTGGAGTCTTCATACATTGTAGAGGCTAATTGTGCAGTGCAGTCTAACGAATAGTATGATTGCGAGTGTTTTAGAGTATGGTACACTTCCGTAATTTCTGCGGCCACTAATTTTTGCTGTTCAGAACTAAAAACGTCTCCTGATAAAAATGACTGCATTGTCTTATTTTGCTTCACTGTGACTTCATGTCTTGTGTGCTCAGCTCCCTCAGAATGCCGCTTGATGTCCCCTAGTCCTCCATAGGCAATTGAAAAAGATTTTTTACACAAAACGCAGTAGGCTTTCGAATTTTGTTCGCTAAGCTATGAAAAGTTGGTTTCCCACTCCTTCCTATATTTGCTTAGTAGTTTTATTTTTTTGGGGGGGTTTCTGGATCAGCCATTTTATAAATTTTATTACTGCAACAATAATAATTCCCACTGCAACAATAAAAAATCCCTTTAGATGTACGTATTTTAAATAAAACTTACAAACAATACAAATAACACCGAAGACTGAAGAACAGCAACACGAATAATACTTTATAATGGAGCGATTAATAAAGTTATATGCTAGATATATGCTACGCGCGAATTATTTAGTATAGTAAATATTATACACTGTGTCCGTAAAGTATGGAACAAATTCATTTTTAGCTAAACAGACCATTTTAAGAAATAATCCTGAAACACGTCGATTTTTGATTTTAATTTACCGTATTTTAAAATAATATTCTAATATACAGGGTGAATTACTTTCGAGTAATGACGTCACCGTCATTTTTTTTTAATGGAACACCCCCATTTTGTCTCAATTTTCGGATTACTCTGGCTGAGCTGATTCCAAAAATGTATCACATGTTGATTCCAATTGGTACAGGGTGGACAAAAATACAATAGTTTTGTGCGTGCTCATCGAAGGTAATTTAAACGGGGCAACGTACCTTGAGTTTTTAAGGGGGTATCTCGTACCTACTTTACGTAATTTGTTTCCCAGCAGACGTCCGCTAGACAATAAGTATTTTTGATAATATTGTTAATTTAACTAATAAAGAATGTTACGCGTTACTTTATGAGCACACACAAAACTATTGTATTTTTGTCCACCCTGTACCAATTGGAATCAACATGTGATACATTTTTGGAATCAGCTCAGCCAGAGTAATCCGAAAATTGAGACAAAATGGGGGTGTTCCATTAAAAAAAAATGACGGTGACGTCATTACTCGAAAGTAATTCACCCTGTATATTAGAATATTATTTTAAAATACGGTAAATTAAAATCAAAAATCGACGTGTTTCGGGATTATTTCTTAATATGGTCTGTTTAGCTAAAAATGAATTTGTTCCATACTTTACGGACACAGTGTATAGTAATCTATTAGTAAAAATTATATAGTAAATTCTTTAGTAAATTATGTGGTAAAAATTATATGATTGCACTTATAAACTATTAATTCCACTTGAAGATTAAGACATTTGCTAGAAAGAGCTTCCCATCTGTCCAACTGTGAAGTGTAAACTGAAAGCTTTGATGTGTTTAGAGACTTAGACTCTACCTACATACGTATATTATATAATTTTTATCAATAAATTACTTACCAGTAAAGAAAAATTTTCGGTTTCCAATTGAAACTTTCGATTTGCCAGGAAAATAAATTAATTACCCAAGCGATTCTGTTAAATAATTATAGAAAAGCAGCAGCCGACAGCATAAATGATAATATCGATATGTCATAACGATGTTGCACTTTACACAGCAGTCTGCTAAAAGCCAAGCAGAACAAATAATATTTAATTTGTGGTTAGAAAACAAAATAATACCGCCAACCATATTATATTGTCTACTGATAACAGAGCACCCGGTATTACAGGCCGATATTATTGATATTTTTTTTAACATCGTTTGTTTTCGATAGTCATAAACATCGATGTTTATTGATAGATATCGAGGTTTAGCCGACACTAGCCGATATCACAGTATGTTTACATATACTGTGACGATATTGCCGATTCGTAAAATACAGGACATTAGCGTCCTGCGGACGCCGTTGGAAGGAAGCAGGACTTTAAGTCTGAATCCAGGATGTCCTGCGAAATCCAGGACGGTTGGCAACCCTAAATATAGGACAACAAAGAATGCCGTGGAATATGCTCTGTATACATACCACAGTATACTGATATGAATCAGTATACTGCACAAATCACTTACTTTTATAGATACCTAACGCACACACAAAGTGCTTTTTGAGCGTATACGGCGCCTCTGGTGGTTGGGAGATGAACTAAACTCACAAGCGGGAATTTTGAATTTGAAAACTGAACTTTCAGTTATAATAAAACTGCAGTTTTATATCAATACAACAAAAAAATTGTTGAATAACATAAAACTCCAGTACCTATATATTATGTTAAACTTAATATCTGTAAAAGTAAATCATAACAAAGTTAAGGAATATATTTTTTTATTGAAACATTTTTTATTAATAAATCTTTTACACAAATTTAAAAACAAAATTAATTACTATAGAGATGTTATATTATTTACATTTTAATTATACAAAAAAAACAATATAAATAAGCCAACATAATGACTAATTTATATTAATGACAAAATTAAACTGCAGAATGTAATGACAGAAATTTGGTTGCCCTTTGAATTAATGAATGGCTTACAAAATTCACAAAATCTCGTGTCCAGGTGTAAAAAAATAAGATTCTGGAAAATTCATTCATTCATTTCTTTCTACCTTTATAACATTGAAGAATAGCATTACGTTTCACATTATCAGACCCATTATAAGGTCTTGTATGTCTGCCACAAAATTTTTTGGTTGAAATTCATCGTCCCTTGTAGAGATGGACT
>JABXWE010011688.1:0-39358 GCA_014611495.1 Limonius californicus | reverse complement strand
AAATACAAATTAACAAACTATTATTGCATTATTATTTCCTTTTGGTAATTAAATCAAACTAAAATGGCTTTAGTTCCTCTACCATAGTTCCCTAAAATGTGTATTGTGAACAGAACCTATAATTATCAAGTATCAAGGTTTAATTTTTTTTAATCAAATGAAATTAATTTTTTTGTACTGCACTGTATTTGAAAAACAACATTTTAAGTGTAAAATTTTTTGACTATTATGACTGTTGTTGTAGTTATATGATTTGGTAGAATATTATGACTTTTAAGAACCCTGGGAATTCTCTATGAAACACATTAATGGAATTTCAATATACAACTCTAGTAATTATTTAGTTAATATACATAGTCATAAACTACCAATTTAAAAACAAACATAAATTAGAAGATATCGACCATCAGCATAATACCAGAACCAAAAGCAAAAACCACAGCAAATTACACAGAACTGGGAAAAAAGTCGGTCAGAAGTCTGTCAACTTTATTGGGCCAAGGCTATTCAACCTAATCCCCAAAGAAATCAGATGTATAAAACTACTTACGCATTTCAAAAAGAAAATCATGTATTGGATACAAACACAAGATCGGCTCAAAATCATAGCATACGTAGAAAAATACCTCTAAGAAAAGGTTCTCCCAACAACATAAAATCTTTATATTTATGCAATCATAGCTGCTTACACTCGTTAACAGGAATTCCTGCTCTATAAGATACTTGTTTTCTATTTTATTTTTTTCACTGCTCCCCTGGAAATATATTAAGTTTTTGACAATAAATTAAGAATGTAACATAATTAGATGCGATTTTGTACTTAGGATAATAATTTAATTAAGACCGTAACCAAAAAACTATGTAACATAATAAATTAAGTGCAATCTCACATAGACTGATAAGTAGTTACTAAACTGTAGACACCTAAAGAGTGCAATACATAAATTAGTTGTAATCCTAGGAATAAGATAGCTAATAAATTCAATACTGTACCGGATTTTCTTACAAACCTGACGCACAAGTTATGCTTCAGTGAGTATTAATTCAGTTTAATTAAAGCATTAAGGCACCAACTTTTTTTCTAGACGTAATCAAAACAAAAATTGTAACCGTAATGAAAACTGTATATTTTACGAGCATGTTTTAAATAAACCTTATTATTATTACTATTATAGTATTTCCCAGTATATATGATTTGGTTATATGGCATATTTAAAACAGCCCAATTATTGATGGGCCAACGGCGATTTTTGTGTCACAGGTTCAACTGTGACTGCTCCAGTAAAATTACTGTGACAAAAACCCGTGACTTTGTCACATGGGAACTGTTGCAACATGATAGTTCCTGTTAATTGAGGGTTTTATAAGCACTCCACTTTTGTAACTAATTTTTATTTAGCAGCTTTGACTTGTGACTGGGACTTCTGCAATATTATTCAATGTGCTGTTACATCACGTGGAACTTGGCGTAAATTTTATGAGGCAGTGATGGCACAGTCACAGAGCTCATTATACAGTACAAAATTTCAAGAATTCCATACCTCTCTGTTCTCTGTTAGCCCGCAACATCCCATTGTTGGGCAAGGGCCTCCCTCAATTAAAGGGAGTTGTTGATCTGCTCTCCCACAGTGATCAATCCTCGTGGGAGAGAAGCGCCGCGTTAACACAACCTTCGGGTCACCCATCCAAGTACTAGCCGGAGCCAACCCTTCCTTAATTCTCCTGATTGTACGAGAATGGGCAACGAATGTGTGCAACCCGGGACTCCGCCATACCTACAGCCGGTAAAATCACTTTTGTTTTGGACGTCAGTCACAGTTAGATCCAGTGACAAACAAATCACTGTTACCAAATCACAGGTTGTAATTTCACGACTTATCTCTAATCCAACTGACAAACATAAATTGAACATGGTTCAGAAAGTTATAATACATTGCCAAAAAAAAAAAACACACACTGTAGAGATCAAGGAATTTTGTCACACATGCTCGCATTAAACTTTTGTAATTATTTTCAGGTCCTCAAGTGGGGTTTAGGAAGGCTCAGTTTTTTTGGACTCGACAAGTCCGGGTCGAATCTGCATATATTTGTTGGGCCCGAGTTCTTCTGTTTATATTTTTTCTATAATATCTCACTGACAAAACAAGTACATATTTAGTAAATTATTTATTTTTTTATACATAAAATCTGTGTCGTCAATAACATTTTTTTAAATATATACAAAACATAGCAAAAAACTATTGTTTTGTGTACTTAAACCTACAAAATTAGGTTCAACAAAGTGTTACACAATATTAATGAGTGCTATTTTATAACTATCAATTTTAGTGTAAGTTATTACTTACTGCAAAACACATATATTCTCAAAACTTCCAAAAGTCTGTCGAAACATGTCCACAGGCACACACATTAGTTAACAAGTGCATACAATAAAATCCTCAGTGGGGATTCCCAACTATCCAGTGACAGTGAATGACGTTAGTTCCCCACCGAGTCTTAGACTGAGTATCGGTTCTGAGTATTTTTAACTGGACTCGGCAGGTCCGAGTTTGGGCACTCGGACCTGAAAACCCCTATCCTCAAGCCATCCTTTAATACGTTTTGTACACAGCTTGTCTAAATTGTTACCATTTGATTTGATTGAAAATTGAATTATGTATTTTTTGTATCAACATTATTTTAATTGAATTTTCCCCATAAGTACTTCTCACATTTATAAGTCACCCTATATTTACAATGAATGTAAGTCATACTTTTTATTTTAAACTTTTGACTTAAAAATATTATTGACTTTACTGGTTACATAGCAAAAAGTTATTGTAACTAACTCAACCTTTTTTGATTTTACAACTCTTTAATGAAATTAAATTCTCTAATTCTTACCATACAATTTATATACGACCCATGAAGCAAAAGCAGCTCCAGCAATTACATTTCTAGTTGTTTTATGTCTTCTACCATCATAATCCTGTTTGCTCCGCTGTTCATTGAAGGTTTGAGAAGAACAACGAACAGTCGAATTTCGAAGTTGTGTACTAGATAATCGAAGAATACTTGAAAACCTAAAAATGAATACTATTAATAAAAAAAAGCATTTTACTGTGAGATTTCACAAAGAAATATACTGGTGTGAAACAGCACAAATTTATCAGTCTGTTGCTAATGCCACATTTTATTAATTTATTTAAAGTAAATATTTAATATTGAAGTATACGTTTGATTTACTTTATTTCTATTATTGTACAACATATAAGAATGAAAAACGAAATAAAACTATCTAATGTGAAAAATAAAATCAAAAGTATAATTTGCAGTTTTTAAATTTTAGGTGGCAATTTATATGTAGCTAACTTCAATGAGTAAAGTTGAAATTGGGGTAAGTTTACTCAATTATAATTTTTCTAACCTTTTATACATTTTTGTCTAAGTTTCAGTAATTCCGTTACATTGGTTCACACTGTAAACTTCACCGGTATCGGAAATTCAGAAGCAAGCTCACGTATTCCACATCAATTACACAAGACCTTGTTTACTTTAGATTAAATGAAGGTCAAGAGCAATAAATGCTTCAAATCAAAATAACATGAGAGCACTGACAACACTACAAGAGGATCAACAGGATTAACTGTTGTACTGTGTTGTATCAAACTTGTCTCTATTGAAAATAGAATTAAGCATCTAAATTAGATGATAAATTTAAATTTTTCAGTGTTACCAGCGTTTTAATACTGAATTTCTCAAATAAAAGCTATGAATGTGTCAATGATAAATTAAAAGATATTTGGGTGGGTTGCATAAACAACTAGTAGCGAAGCACATTTATTATCTATAATTGATTTCTTCAGAAATGATAATTAATTATATCTACTGATAAGGAAATTAGGGAATTTTGAGTAAACAAAACTGATAACGAACAAACATCATTTTTATTACTAATATTTTGTAGCAACAACTAGTGCCGCAAACAACGTTCCCAGAGGCCTGCGCCCCATAAGTGCATGATGATTGGGGAGGGGGCTGCACCGAAAGAGGAAAAGGAAAAAGTAATAAAGGCAGAAGAATCATATCGAAGCGTCGTTTGCATGCGCTTGCAGTTTTATGTCATGGGATCGCATTAACTAATACTTAACCCTTGTCCAAACCACGCTCTATGCAGCACAGAATGGCGCGACGTAACGCCACGCGGCAAACCGTGCAAACACAAGCCAGCCAACTCTACTTCATGCACCAACAAACAGGATCCGCTACCGCTTAGGGTCGTTACGTCGAAGGAAAATGTTCGTTCTGCCGCGTTGTATTTGAACCATCACAAATTGAATAACTAATTATTTTATATAAGCAAAAAACTGATTTATGTGATTCTATGGATAATAATTATCACATAAAGAAAAGTTTTCACTCTCCATATTCACCTGCGCGCGCGTTAGTTGAAACATCAGTGATCAACACTTTCTTGCTTTAAAATAATATTTAGCACCGTTCTGCGATGTTTTGCGCGGTTCTACGCCACGTGGCACGGTGCAGCGCGTTTGATTTGGACATGACATAAAGTGCGTTTATATTACACAAGTTTAGATCTTTTGACGCCGCCGGTGGCAACTTTTTCTAATATGCACCTACCAAATTATATGCTCAGTTTCGTATGCAATGCACCACCCATTAAAAATAAAACTATGTGTTTGAAAATTTGCTAAAATAATGTTTTATTATTATTGCATATGAAATTATCATTACTTCCATTAAAAAATCAAGTGGTTGTGGTGTTCGTCTACTGTCTCTCATCAATTTGTTGTTTGTGGGCAAATGACGGCCATGGGAAGGTACGTCGAAATCGAGGAAAAAGACGAAATCTAGAGTTTGTTGGAATGCGCCATACAGCTTTAACACCTGGAGTTATGGTTTGAGGTGCGATTTGTTTCGGTAGAAGATCACCTCTTGTATTCGTCCCAGACACTTTAAATGCTCATCGCTATATTCATAATGTCCTGGAACCGGTGTTAATACCATTCATACAGACGTTACCAAACGGTATTTTCCAACAGAATAACGCACGTCCACACACTGCATTACTGCAACCAGAACGTACCATCAACAAGCTCAATTGCAAATGTTGCCCTAGTCTGCACGATCACCGGACTTATCGCCGATCGAACATCTGTGGGTCATGATGGGCCGGCGACTAAGAGTATTGCCAAGAGCTCCTAACAACTTAGACGAACTGAGACACCAACTTGAGGTTATATGGAACGAGATACCCCAGAAGAATATAGACCACTTGATAGAAAGCATGCCACGACGAGTAAATGCTTGCATTGCTGTTCATGGTGATGTTACACATTATTAATTTTGTTTTCATTGTTGTTATTGTTTTCTTATAAATGTTAATCTTTTTTATGAAAACCTGATAATTAAATACGCAATAATGAAACATTATTTTAGCAAAGTTTCAAACCCGTAGCTTTATTTTTAAAGGGTGGTGCATTTCATATGAAACGAAGTGTACCTACTATCAGTTAATAATTTTTTATTCTGGTACATTTATAAAAATAAATACAGTAGCACCTCGATTATCCGGCACTCTATTTACTCGTCACGTTCTCTTATCCGTCTAGTTCAGGCCACGCAAAATTCGCAATCTTGCAAGACCAAAACATAACGATTCAATTAAGCAGGTACTTTCAATTAAAATGTTTCCATATATTATATACATTCTATGTACTATGTAATTATTCAATATTAAATATATACATTCATATACACGTTTTATATCCTAAAACTACGAAAATAAAGGAAATTTTAAGAAGGTTCTCCACATCTTTAATCCGCCACTGGCTGTTGGATATCAGAAATGGTACTGCTCGTGAAATATTCGAAATGTTCCATAAAAATATTCTCACTAAATAAAATAAATTGTGAATATCAGTTAGTCACGGTCATAATTTATTATTTACAATCAGTGGCGGCTCGTGAGTTAAGAAAGAGGGTGGGCACAAGAAAAAACTTACCTATGTTTTGTACATAAAATCCATTCTCCTATTTTTCCTGCTGGGAAAGACGTCTATGACTTTGTTGTCAAAATCCGGGATAGACTGGACGAACTTCTTTTCTTGATGATCGGGCGAGTAAGGCGGCTGCAGCACCTCTAGGATTTCTTTCGCTGCCAAAAACTCCTGAACTGATAACGTCTTATAGCTGGGGGCGTTGTTATGATATAGTTTCCAACCGAGACGCTATTTCTGTGGTCTCACCCGTGGCACTCTTTCAAGCAACCGTGTAAGGACCTGCACGTAGAACGCAACTTTCACCGTTTGTTTCAGTGATACGAATTCATGGTGCACCATGTCTTGCAATGCGCGGCTCGTCTTTAACCGACTCTGGTCCCGTTTTGAACCGATGAATCTACTCGCACACAGTCTGTAAATTTTTTGTATAACAGTCGTTTACACCATTTCGTTTCAAATTGTGAATTTAATCATCACATATTTCTCCTCGGCATTAAGGTAGAAACACGTCGAGCGATGGTTAAATGTCGAATCCAAACGACAGAAATTTCAGAGATAGTGTGTGGCATTTAAGACCCCACATATTTGAATACACAGTCATAAATAAAACTTGCCCGACTTATTTTATTTTTAATTTATTGAATTTAAGCTGCAAATATTACTCAGCTCTTAAATTTCTAAACAACGATGTTAACGCACCTTTATACCAAAATGGTGCACGCACTCTGGATTCCTTCATTAGTCGTCTGCGTTTACTGTTGGACATAGACCTCCCTTAATCTGTAATCCGGATTCCTTAATAACCATTAAAACAGGGTCTTGTATACTTCTAGGTAATAAAAGAGAAACTATAGGAGCTGTTGAAAAACTATTTTAAACAAATATTTGGAAATAACCTAACAAGAGAACAAAAAACTGTGATGGAACTTTGATATATGTTCTGGACGATGATACAATTTTTTCGGTTCAGAAAATTATTTTTTAGTAAAGAGTATGCTTTCATTCTTAATTCATAAAAACTTTCAATAATCAGAAAAAGATTTCAGTAGAAAGAAATGTTTAAAGAAACAAAATAAATAATTGTGTCTTTTATTACTAACGTAAACGACGCTTTCGGATGAGTAAAGGACAAAATTATTTAGATAGACTTTGTCAAAATTTCTATGAAATTGATTAAAATAGTGACACACTTGTTCTTTTTCTTTATTATATTAAAATGAGAAATTTAAAATTGAGTTTTGAAAATGGTTATATTGGATGAATCTGTATGTTTTTGCACTTCTCTCTCTGTCTCTCTCTCTTCCCCCTTCTCGTTCATTCTCTTCTTTATGACAAATCAATTGTCTTTAATAAACATTTACGTCAGTGGCGTAACATGGGACGCGTGGAAATAATTATAAGTAATGCAACAAAAAAATACGTATACGAGGGCAGCCTTTTAAGTTTTTACAAACGACCACTAGGTGGCGCTATTGAGATGTGCCATTACTATTTTCGTAATGTTTGACATTTGTTATTGTGAAAACAGTGGCAGCTTAGAAATTGACCGAGTAGTTTGTTTACAGTGAGCGTTTAAAAAAACAATTTTCTGAAAAAAAATAGAAATTTCATGTGAAAGTTTTCATTGGATGATTTTTTACGATTTTAGTAAAAGCCTAACTCAACGGCAATGCATAGCTGTGAAAACGATCTGTTCCCGATGGATTCTGTATAATTTGACCGAAGCTCAAAAAAGGCTCGTGCTAATTGGTGTAAGGAAATGCTCACAAATTCGACCGAGGAACTGCAAAATCCGCATATAACATCGTAACAGGTGACGAAACTTGGATATATTCGTATGAATCGGAAAGTAAGCAACAATCCACTGTTTGGGTGTTCCAAGATGAACCGAATCCCACAAAAGTTGTTCGTTCACGAAGCACTTCCAAGAAAATGATCGCTTGTTTCTTCGGTTCTACTGGACATGTCGCAACCATTCCTTTAGAGGATCGAAGAACAGTTAACGGTGAATGGTATTCAACAATTTGTTTGCCAGAAGTCATCGACGAAATCAAGAAGAGCAACCGGAAACATCGCATCATTCTTCACCATGACAATGCCAGCTCTCACACAGCACGTCAAACAATTGATTACTTGAAGAAGAAAAACATCGAATTAACGTGTCATTGCCCGCATCCACCTGATTTATCGTCTGATTTCTTTGTGTTCGAGAACGTCAATCAAAAAATGTGCGGTTTCTATCACCTGAAGAAGCTGTTGAAGCCTTCAAAAACCATGTTTTTGAGATAGCAACTTCATAGTGGAAAAAATGTTTCAAGAATTGGTTTGAACGCATGCGTGTGTATAAATCTTAAAGGCAAATATTTTGAAAAGCCATAAAAGAGTTTGTTCCAAAAAAAATTTTTTTTTCTTTCCTACTTTTTGTAAAAACTTAAAAGGCTGCCCTCGTACAGTCGAACCTTGCTAACGCGAACGCCCATAATTCAAATTTTTATATTACTCGAACTACAGGCTGTTTCCCGACAAAATGGCTATTTCACTGTTCTTATTTTTATATCTATAACTCGATATTCAATAATTTATTGATAAATTAAAGCTTTTTATAATTTCTTAGACTATGATATCTCTGTAACTCGAAGTTAAATTTCTTAGAAATGACTGCAGGTTTTTACCCCAACGCTATGGTGAATTATGGTGGTCTTTCCGTTAATGACCATTTTACACTATCGGCGGCGGCATGTTAATTAAACTTAAATAGTATAGTATAGCATTCATTGTAGACATCGTATTTTCCGCTCTTGCATACTACTGTGTAGTACCCAGTGACCGATATTAGTGGTAGTACCAAATACATACTGTACACGTAACATATATGTACTTGATAAGAATTGTTCATGACTCCTTACGCTTTCTGATTTTTTTTTATATAAAGTACATATATGTATGCAATACAATAAAGATTAAATATGTATGTAATTTTTGAGCAGTTTTTAATATATTGAATTTTCGATTACCCAAATTATTTTTGATTTTCTTTCAACTTAAACTTATCGAGGTTCGACTGTACTTATACAATATTTCCATAAAGAGTTTTTCGTCTTATAAGTACCTACTGCTTTTCCATTTTAGGTGAGGAAAATCATTGTTAGTTCACTCACCACGAAGGAGTGACCGCTAAAGGAGAATAGAAGGAGTAACAGAATAAATAACACTAAGAAATTTAAATATTCGGAGTTTACTTGGAATCGAATTAAAAGCAAACGTGTTACCTACCTTTCGTGTTAGCTTTTGGTTTTTTGTTTGTGTTTCTATTGAAGGTCTTTATCGAGCTCAAGTCCTGGTACGACACATGCTTACACCTGGGTTGATAGTGGTTACGCCACTGATTTGCATGTATCACGAATAATGTAATTTAGCAATCAATAAGAATACTACGTAGCTGTTAATAAATTTGAAGAATCATAAATTACTGTAGGAGCATTACATAATAGTAAAATTAATACATACATAACTGTAAGCGGTTTTAGTATTATTTTATCATTCCTAGAAGTGTTTTAATATACATACTTATTTTATACAAAGTTATCCATCGATTAAGTTTAGAAGAAACACCGCGCAACACGAATTTTCGCAGTGTAAAGTAAATTTTATATAGAAAAATGAGGTGGTGTTGTTGGACAAGCAATCTAAATTTACAAAAAGGAGTTTTAATTTGATCACAAATAATAAAATAGTCATGTTTTTTATAGAAAATATAATTACAATTTAATTTAAAAATAAAGTCGTTCCGCTTAATCGGGACACATTGCGAATATCGAACAATTTGGCTCAATTACGAGGCTGTCCCAAATATGTGAAGTTCCATACAAATTAAAGAATGAGTGATTTTCTTAAACTTTAGTAAATTCTGGAACAAAAATATAAAAAAACCGAGCCGACTATGACTAGTGTTAAATGGCTGGCATTTAGTTTTTTCCAGCATAGCAATTTTACATGAAAGCCATTTCTTGGCGTCTTGGCAAGGGTTTTTAAATTTTTAAATAAATTGTGAATCAGCGAGTCTACCATAGTACCATCTGCCGCATAGGCGCGGCGGCATAGCTTGGTGTAGCTGTTACTGAATACACGTTAACCCCACCACGTCTAACAATATCTATCTGTGACTCTGGCAGTCAGCGTGCAGCCTGTGAATCCCCGGTTCTGCGCCGACATCAAACATAGTTGCTGTCTGATGAGCAAGATTTAAAAAAACACGTTGTAAGTGCTGTAATAATAATAGTCTCAATTTCAACAGGATTTATTTACTTTTTGTGCTTTATACGTATTTCGACATATTACATCTCATTTTTAAAACCATTTAGTATTTTAAAAATTTGTAGCTAGGGCAACAAAACACTGGATCTTGAAGACGAAGAAAAATCCTGCAGCGTCGCCAATCAAATCAGAGCCCTTAAACTGCAAACAGGGAGAAGAATTACCGTCGAAAGAAGAATCCTACAGCGTCGCCGGTCAAACCAGAACCCTTAAATTGCGAATAGGGAGGGGAATTATCGTCGAAGAAAAATCCTGCAGCGTCGCCAATCAAAGCAGAGCCCTTAAACTGCAAACAGGGAGAAGAATTACCGTCGAAAAAATAATCCTGCAGCGTCGCCGGTCAAACCAAAGCCCTTAAACTGCAAACTGGGAGAGGAATTATCATCGAAGAAAAATCTTGCAGGGGCGCTGGTTAAACCAGACCCCACAAACTGCAGGATGGCAAGCGAATGTATTTTTCAAGGAAAAATTATGCAGGCCGACAATTGTAGTCAAATTTTATAATAATGTTCGCCAAGCGAGAAACTGAATTTGAACATTATGCGTTTCAATAAAAATAAAGGAATTATTGCTATTTTCAGCTATTTACAGGGCCATATCTCCCAAGCAAGAACACAATATTGAAAATATAATACTGAATAATTACTTACTTATTACATAAAGATTTAACATTATAGATATGATATAGGTAATCTTGAAAATTAAGCAAACAATTTAAAATTGTACATAAACCAAAGATATGTTGTTTTAATATCAGAATAATAACGATATCTTTATGGTTCTGATTTTAGTTCACATAAATATTCTCTTTTTATTTATTTTTTGTTGTTTATTTCCACGCCCGTTTTGCCATAAAATAGCAGTAAGAACAGAATTTGTAGGATTAATTGCAAGTTCAATACTCCAGCTAACGGTATACGCAAATTGATACCTATTTCGTCATTTTTATGTAAACATTATAACTAATTGCGAAATAGTAAAATTCGTGTTAAAATTATAATAACAAAAAACATTTTAATATTTGTCCCATCCAACCGAACCGAAACATGGGATTTCTTGCAAGACATTCATTTTATCTACAGCGCCGGAAAATGATCTAAAGTGTTATTATTATTGTAATATTAAGAGAACAGATTTGTATGCATTCATTTATAGATTTTCAAATTTTTGTTTAATTATAAAGGTAAAAATGATTTGATTTTTGATTAAACAATATTAATAGTCGATAATAATATATAGGTACCGCTTATATTATTAGCCTAAATATCATAGGAATATCAAAATATGACTTCCCGTGGATTTTGTACATGATTTACTCGCTGGGAAACTATGTACCTATGTATACAAAATGTATGTTAACTTTAGGACATCGCTTTTTAATTAGAACGGCAAGATTTATATCTACGAAAAGACAAAAAAGTAATATATTTTTACGTTGTATGGTATGCCTTTTGGCTTTTAGAAACACGATATGTCAGTTTTTCGAACCAATTCGTATTTCTTTCTTTTGTATCCATCTTTTTCAGATGCATGCGTATTAGGTTCAATGCAGTAAATAGGTATTTATTTAGATATTGAATTTGTATTGTAGGTAAATACACAGTTGTAACATTATTTTTTTCGTCATCATTGACAGCCTTCACATCCCGCTGCTGGGCATCGGCCTCTTCTCTGCCACGTGTTTCTCCACAGCGCTAAAGTAGAAACACGGGAGACCTACAGTTTAGCGTCGAATCCGAACGACAGAAATCCCAGAAACGGTTTTTAGCATTAAGATCCCACGGTTGCAAGCCGGATTGGGAAATTGTGTGTGGTGGGTTGCAGACAAGATTTTAATAAATCTGCATAGTAATGTTTAGGTTTCGAACCCAAGTCGGAATCGACGTTTTACTCAGAAAGCGAGCCCTCTATCAACTGAGCTACCACCACAAATTTTTTTGTATAAAACAGAATTTCGTAGTGGAATGAGCCTATACTGTGGCAGCCACAACTACGCCACTGCTTTCACACACGTCATATATATACATTTAATACTTCAATAATCAATACGTAAATAAACAGCTCATGAATGATTTATTATCTTCGATGAATTAATACATATTTTTTAACTGGTTACTTTTAGTAATTAAATATTAATATATTACCCAGAGTAAAGCTAGAGAGTGTTCACAGACATAAAACTTAAAAAATATAAATAGTATAAATTGCGTTGTATTATTTAGTACAATCATATTGATTTTTATTTAAAAAGGTTAAATAAAAAATTCAATACTTATTAAGGAAAAGTAGTGAAATTTAAACGTATTATTGTGCTTATTCCTTAATTTACAAATACTCAATTTGAAAATAGTAATAAAGTAGATCTGAAATAGACTATATACAACGTATTTTATTTTTCAGTGTTGGTGCCACTAACAAAAACAATTCAATCATTACGCAAATGACATGAGAATGACATGAAAGTAAATGTCATTGTATGATTTGATTCGGTCGCCGTATAATGGACGCAAAATGGCAAAATTGGCCTCTAAAATGTTAGTGTTACTTCATGTGCAATGTCGCAAAATTACATCCGTGCAGAATGGGTGGTTGTATAGGAATAACGCGTGCTAGAAGCGGTGCAATAGACGATTTGTCAGGGTCAGTTACAAGACCCAATACAGGTAGGTAGCATTAACCTTGTAAATACTTATTATTTTTATTACTTATTTCCATTAATAGGCAGTACACGCAAAAATCATCCTTTGTGCCATGAAACAATACGTTGGAAATCAGACGTGCCATTAACAGAAGGACAACTTCGTAGTAAACGAGATGAATTCTGGGACACAGCGCCTGCATTTGACGGACGCAAAGAAATTTGGGACGCCTTGCGAGCAGCGGCAGTTGCTGCTGAAGCCAAAGACTATGAGCTAGCGCAAGCAATTCTTGACGGTGCAAGTGTTTCGGTGCCAAACGGTTATTTGACTGAGTGCTATGATGAACTTGGAACTCGGTATCAGGTCCCAATTTATTGCCTGTCCTATCCTATTAACATAGTAAAGGAAGACAGTGGGCGAGATTCACCGGCTGAGTGCTCCGAACCTGTAGATGGTGGCACTGAAACTACCCTTAAATTGAGATTATCGCACAATTGTACAGATGTTAAATTGTCTGTTTATACTTCGGATACTATTAGTATGTGTAAAAAGAAATTACAGGTATGTTTAAAGCTTCAGCATTTGTATGTGTTTCTTTAAATATTTGCTTTTTGTCAGGGCATATTCTTTGCATACTAAGATCATGATTATAAATCGTTCAAGATATGTTTGTCTGTGCTATGAAACGGTGTTTATCAAAACTTGTACTCTTTGACAATATTAATTTCACATGATAAGTATTTTTAACAATTGCAGGAAATTATCTTTTATTGAATTTACTGCAGTTGACAGTTTCTTAAATAAGATTTTAATATGCTGTGATTTAATTTCTATCTTTACTATTTAAGAGTCAAGAAGGAATAGAGTCCTCTAGACAACGATGGTTTTTTGGAGGAAAACTTCTAGGTGACAAACTGCATGTTGAAGAAGCCAAAATACAACCCGGTTACGTAGTTCAAGTAATTATTAATTTAGAAATGTCACCTTCCTCCAAACCAACTTCATGAGACTGGACATAATAGTGAACATTGGGTATGTTATTGTGTTATTTAAGTAGAGACTAGTGATGGAAAAATATCACATGTATAAGGTAATCAAAGTATATTTGATTAAGATAACTAATACCTACTAGAAATTCTCAATCTTGCACAGAAACCTTATCAACAAATTCCATAGATAATTTAAGCTATTCAGACTTTATCAACTCCACTGATCTGATTGATTTCAATTGATTGCTTTTTCATATAAAATTTAGTTACTAGGCATTAGCAACAAATTAATTATGTTAATAATACTTGATTTTTTTATTTGTGTTATTTAATGTTTTTGCATTTAAAATTAAGGACATAATTAAACTTATAATATCTGTTACTAGTAAAAATAAGCAGAGAAAAAATAAGATGAGACATTGTATTTTTGAATCTCAATTTTCCAGTCATAGCATTAGCGAATAAATGAAGTGAACTAAGCATTATTGGTTATTGGATTTATTTATGGGCTGTTTTCCCAGAATGATACGAGTTTTTCTGAATAAATAAGAACAGTTTGAATTCAAGGTAAATGTTAAGTGACAATATTTACTAAAGGTCACAGGTAAAAGTCCATTAATCAGGAAGAGGGTGGGTGGAAGCACATAATTTACAAATATTAAAGATGGACTCTTATTGATCCACAGCTTTACTGTCACTTACTAATTTTTTTCCATAGAAACCCTTACAATACAATGTCAGCTGCATGTTTTCCATCATGCGTCGAAGGTTGTGCAGGTGTTAAACTATTCGAACAATCTATAGTAAGCAGTGTAACATTCAGTCTACGTCATATCAATATATACTTTTGTTAATATATTTTACTTCTATATTTTATGTAAGACAAGATTAATTATTTTATTCATGAGATTCAATTTGATTAAAAATTTATCGCATGATAATATTGTTTTTATGTAACATAACAATGTATATTCCAGTCAGAAATGTAAAATAAGTCCAAGTAATAATTATTGATTTTTACTGTATTCACTTGTTGCACCCATTATGCTGCCCTGCTAAATGCTTTTTAATAGGTCGCATGTTTTCATTAAAATGTAATCCATAAAAAACACTCTCATCAAACAATACCAAAACAGTTTTGATGGACGATTTTACTGTTCAGTTCATAAAAAAATATATATTCTGATATTTACAGTATAAGTTGTAAAATATCGTTCTCAGTCTCACCGCACGATTATATTAAATCAATTTTATTTGTTCGTTTCATTGTCAAATGATATTTTTATTTATTCATAGAAGTTGAACATGCAACCTAGCTTTTTGTGTAATTATAGGTAGCATTGATTTGTATGAAATAACAATATCTTTTCGTTCCATGTTATTCATTTGACATTAAGGTCTTTTTAATCTGCCATTAAAACCGTTGAGATTACTGAAATACTCAATAAATGTAACTTATAATCAAAAGTAATTTCCATGCAATTAATACGTTAGTTATATTTAGTTATTTAATGTAAATTGGTTAATTTAGCAACTAAAGCTTCTAATAGTTAAAAATCACCGTTTTGAAAAATATAACCACTTATTACCTATGGTTAATAACTTGGTAGATTGATGCTAAATTTGTTTTTAAAAACAACGAATTGCTTGTAACTTTAAACTAGAGCCTTAGTAATGTTCCTTAAATTAGCATTTGCTTTTTAGAAGGTTTGTATTTTTACCATTGCGCCAAAAAATTTGATTGTGCTTTGCGACAGCAACTCCAAATTATGATCAATCAAAATAAAGTGAGACTGGGAAGTGAAGCAGAATCCCTGCATTTATTCAAGAAAGTTATCGTTTTTGACTGATTTGTTTGTACTGTTACAATATTTTTAATAATATTAAGAATTACTACCTTTATTTTATAAGATTATTGTTTATTTTGTATTATAATAGTAATTTATAATCGCTTTGTAAAACGAGATATTTTATTAAAACTAGCAACAATGCAACAGAGATGAATTTATTGTTCACTGCTTGTTGAATTAGAATAGAAATGTACTACTCCTTTTGTCTACCGGTACTTATGTTCCACACAAATTTATGCTTAATCAGCTAGCTCAATGTTATTTAACTATTTTTACTAGTTTGCTGGGGGTTGTTTAAACCATAAATTCATTTCTGATATATTTTTAGAGGTTTTGCATAATTGTTAATGTGTGATTTTCAAACTAAGGCGGGTTCTTGAACAATTTTTATGTGTTAGTAGAACAAGATATTAATTGCTTAAACTGTATATAATTTATATACTCTTTTATATATGTGTATATTTCTTTTTCTAATCAGGTAGAATATATTAATTTTTAGTGATAAACATTAATAGTATTTAATTTAGTAATACTACTCAAAAATTAATGTTTTATTTAAAATATTATGTTTAATAGCAAATTTGGGGAATCATCAGTGCACATCATCGACATTTATGGCATCATTATATCTAGTAGATTATGGTATTAAAAAGTAGCAGCCTATTGCGTTGAATTTTAGCACTGCTAGTAAGTGCATTGAAGGAGGCATTCAGATAAATAGCTTAAACAGCTTTCGTGTATTTTGAAAATTTAATTGTTATTATGAATTTTAAATTTTCTAGCCTTTTAATAAAAATTTAGTTTCTGCTACGTGTTACTTCTTTTGTTCACGCGTATCAACATCTCATTGAGAGGTAATAATGTTGCCTTTAAATTTAACAGTGAAACTGTATTTTTATAAAGCCTTCCTACAGCTATTATAATTAAGTATTGATTTAGTTTGGGATTTGGGTAAAATCAATTCATCCTATTAACTTAATTTCAATTTTATCAAATTCAATGTTTCAACTTTCCCTGGCTTGCTTCAGGTCATTCTAAATATTATGTACATAAATTTCTTTGTAACTAGTTAACCACTTTTTGAAAAAAAAAATACATTTAAAATTGAATTCGAGTAAATAGCATGAATTGGCCCAAAACTCAAAGCAAATCAATACTTAATTTAACTACAGGGCCAAAGGAAATAAAAGTTATTATTATTAAATGTATTAAATGAAAGCGCCTAGTATCCATGTCTCCTTCAAAATATTGCTTTGCTAATGATAAATAAGGTATGAAATAATCGTGTCATATTGTCCAAAGATATGCATTGATTTATTCACTGTTCAAATAATATTAGAAATATATTACATAAAAAATTATTACTTCATCGTTTTCAATTGATTCATGTGTTAAAAGTCTACTTCACCTGTTTTGTTAAAATGAAGAATACAAGTGCAATATATCAAATAATTAAAACAGCGTAGTAGTTGTTAAAATGTGCAAATTAGTAAGCCTGATATTAATATTAAATTTGGGGCTCGCCTTTAACTGTTTGATTCTTTTATTGGTGTACTTGTTAAGCAAGCAACTGGTTTGAGTCTATTTTTATACACCTTGTGTGTCTGTGTTTCTTGTTGAGCACGTGTTCTTAATTTGTTATGCCTCCGGTATCCAAATGTTGAAATTGAAAAATTCCAAGGAATTGTCAATTAGAAACTGTTTATAATTAAAATGATCTACTCAGGAAATGTATATCTTAGTACGTCTTAGTAATACAAAAATATTTCAAATAGTTTTGCTATTGTATTGAAGTTATGATTTTATTATGGTAAATATTGGTATATAAACGTAATTGGTATGTAGTATCCACTATGTAGACAGATTCATGCAGGCAAAAATGGACAAATTTCAATTAAAAGTGGATTCAAATAAAATTGATGCTGTATTGGACGGAACATAACAAACAAGAATACATTATACTGTTATATTCAATACTCAGTGATAATTCAACAAATACAAAGACTGCTAAGGCCGGTGGCCTTTCGTATTGGCAGTGTGGTAACTGTAATAAATATTTTGTTTTGACACATGTTCAACTCTTGTTTATTTGTACGTACTTTGGTTTGTTAAAGGTTTCATTATTCATAGTTTGTTTTAAAAAAATATAGTACAGTATGTAGCGTAAATATATTTCTTTCACAATGTACTTGAATACAAGAAGTGAATAGGTGTCACTACATTTAAAAGTGAGTGCACATATTGTTGCTTGTTCAAACATGCTGTACATTCATTTTTATCTTTTAGAACTGTTTATTAGTTTGTGGATAATTGTGTAAAAAAATAATAAAAAGTTTGTTACAATAATAGAGCATGTTTTATTAAAAAAAAAATTTTATTCAAATATTTATTTAAAATACTATATAGAGTGAAGGGGCATGCTAAATACTTATATTTTAGGTAAACGTTTCAGTTCATGTGTCAGCCAAACTGCTATAGAGAGCAGTATTAACGATCCACTTTGATGGCTTGCAGCTAAAGGAATGGGCACATACAATAGTAATGTAGATATTCCTAACACAACCTGTAAAATTAAATTTTTATTATACGTACAAATTTACTGTGTTTTGTGACTCATTTATAAATTTTATACAATCTAAATAGTTCCAAATATTACACACCTGTACCCACACCATTGCACCCAGAGCATTAGCCGCAAGACGTGCCCGTGGTGGTAAAGCCCTTCGTCTGGACAGTAACCATAGGGTAGATATTAAAGTTAAGGTTGTACTACCAAGTATCCTGTGATCAAACTGAACAGTAGTGGGATTTTCTGTAAAATTAGCAAGAACTGGCTTAAAAGCTAATATGTCATCGGGTATCCACTTGTCTGCCATTTTTGGAAATGAGTTGTACACCAATCCAGCATCTAAGCCAGCTATAAAGGCTCCTGAAAATAAATCAAAATAGTTTTTAGTGATCCAGTAAAACCGATAATGGACAGTTTCTTTTTTAATATTCTTTAAGACTTTTAAATGAAATAGAAGTATTGAAAGCTCACTGTTTGCATCTTGGAAATGAAAATCTGCTGGATGTACGTTTAAAACTGAAATTAATTATTATCTCAAACAATCCTAACTTTTATACTGACTTCCACAAACGACCATATTTTACATACACTTTTAGTTCACAATTTTTGGAAAACAACAGACACATTTCTTTCAGGGGAACCAATATCAAACTTCTGTACCCTAAAAATCTTGTTTTTTACGTTTTAGTGATAATTGAAGTACTTATTTTTAATGAAAATCAAGTGTCTCCCAACAACAGTAGTAACGAAATAAATGAGTGCTGGAAAACAAACAGAAGACAAATTCTGGAAACGTAAAAACAGGACCAAGGATTCAACATTATTCCTAACTGAATTGGTCTATTTTGCCTAAGGAAATTAAATCTACACATCCTTCCATTCCTTTCCGAACGTACTGTGTCTATTTATAATTATTATTTCAAATTTACAACAGAAGTATTTATAAAATAAATGAGTGGTGCCATAACTGGGAAACAAAACAAAAGACAAAAAGTACTACTGAAAACTTAAAGAATATGACCCAGATTTATTAAACGTTTACAAATGTGCTATCTTTTTATGTATTTTTCTGCCTGTTTGTTTATTTTATTGGTTACATTAAAAATACATTTAAATTAATAGATAGTATGAAAAAATAAAATGAAGCAAATCCTTTAAAACTACCAACAGTAAAGGGGCCTCGATAGGCGAGTAGTGTTCCTGCTCGCAGCCAAGGCCACAGAGAAACACGGGTAGTTCGGGCCCCAGCAAGACCGGTTTTTCTTAAATATTAAATAGTTTAAGTTAGATTAAGTGTAGTCAAGGTACAATAAGCCGCCGTGGCTGCAGTGCCTTACGGGTTTAATCAATCAATCAACCAACAGTAATGTTTTCTTGAGGATTTCTTCATACATAAACAATTGAAATTTTAAACATTTTATAATCAGTTTTATGGAAACAAGGTTTTAGCTGATTTCAGTATGAAATACAGCACCAACTTGAATTTTTGCTTAGGCATCCTCTAGTAGTCAAAACGTACATATTTTACTTACTTATAGATAGCAAGAGAATGAAAATTGTAGTCAGAGTAGATGAAACGAATTGCTTAAAAAGGTTAAAGTTATTCAAAAATATATTGGATCTCTTCATCACCCGGCATATGGATATAATACTTAATAAATACATTATATTGTACTTATTCCTTCTTTTCAAATGTTTGATTTCCACAAACTTACAATAATTATCAGACTGCGGCTTTTGCATATTCCAGACTTTTATTTTATTTAGATACTATACTATTAATATGCTAATAAAGTAAACAATCTATGTAAAACCCATTTTTAACTTATATTTGTTTATATAAATATAGTTATGTTCATCAGCTGCATTTGTAATGTCAAAATGTGATACTTACAAGGATGGTTCATCAATTATTGTCGCTAACATAGAAGGCGTTGACAGACAAATGAATAATTGTTTTCCTAGAAACGTTAGTTATTGACATTAATATATGCTAAGTTGCAGGTGCCTTAAAAAGTTTTTAAAAGTTATACATTTAATATTACAGCGGTTCTAGTAATTTTGTTGAAACGAAAAAATTCGAGACAAGGACTATGATAAAATACCTTTTTAAAAAGGGTTTATCACCGTAGGAAATTTATAATGACATGTCTGGAATGTTGTATGATTTTACTCCGTCATATCAAGTAATTAAGAACTAATGCCGGGATTTCAAATTAGAAAGGATGTCATGTCAACATACACCCGGTGCTGGACCACCAAAAACGGTTGTCACTCAAGAAAATATTGATTTGGTCCATGGCATAGTAGTGAGTAATCGGTGAATTACGGTCAAATATATTGCTGAGACATGTGACTTTTCCGTTGGAGGGAATTGGGTCTGAAAAAACCCTGCGCATCTTGGATTCCAAAAATGTTGTCACCTGATCAGAAGCGGGCCGCCAGGTTTCTAACTGCTGTGAGTAATTTGAGATCACGGATTTGGATGGATTTTTGAAAACATTTGTAACCGTAGATCAAACCTGGGTTCATCATTTTTAGTCAAAATCACAGAATATGGAATCGCGGCATCGTGGTTCCCCGCCCCCACGAAAGTTCCGTGTGACTTCATCGGCCAGAAATACAAAGGCAGAAATGTTTTGGGATTCTGAGGGAGTTCTTCTTGTTGATTATTACCACGTGGTCAAACAATAACGGGAGACTATTACGCGAAACTCATACCAAAAATTGAATTGAAATGCGGCGTTCTGTTCGGCCAAGATAACGCTCCCCCTTATAAGAGCTGTGTTTATGGCTTTTTTAAAAAGAACATATTCAGAGATGGTGAAGGGGTGATGGCTGCTGTGAATGAGTGGTTTACAGTGCAGGACAGAATTTTTTGCTAAAGCCATTGAAGCTCTGCATCATCTTCATACTAAGTTTGTTAACCTTTTAGAAGATTTTCTTGAGAAATAAAGTTGGTTCAAATATCTAAGTCATTTGCTTCTATATCAGAAACAATAAATGATGAACCACCCTTGTATATTATTATTATTATTGTGCTTTTACTAAGTACTCATCTAACTGACTATCTACAAAAATTAGTACAAGGGTGAATTATAATAATTACATTTCTATTGGTGCTTTTTTTTCTATATTTATATAAACTGTATCTGCAATTGCAAACATTATTATAATAAAAAACAACTTTGAAAAAGATTGTGAAAAAAGTGTGATATATTATTAAAATAGAAAAGTTTTTTAACGCCAAATTTTAATATGTATTGCATTAAAATAAATTTGGAATTAGTGTTTTATATCAAATATTTTGAAGAACGAAAATTTTAAAATACCTCTTCCTGTTTTGTGGAGCATAAGATACAAACCAGAGTATCCATAAAATATCCAAAAGTTATGAGAATAGAAATAAAAACACTAATCTCAATTTTTGATCATAAAAAGTATCCTGGGCATTGTAGTAGAAAAATAAACATCGAAATACCCAATAACGTCACTTTTTTTCCTATTATATATTATATAATCTTTAATAATCTGCCATTTGCAAAATCTTATAGTGAGCTTCGAATTTGAGCCATACTGTTAACAAACTGATCCATTAGTTGAGAAAATTAAACACTAATTACACATTACATGTTAACTTATATTAAAGTAGTGTTAATGTTGATCATGTGCGACACTGCCAAAACATTAAGAGCTCGACCTAAAAACACGTACAACTTTAAGCCTTTTTCTAGATTATTGCTTATTGGTTGATTTTTACTATTCTGTGAATAATTGTTTTCTAAAGGAAATTTAATGCACAGTATTTTAAAAACAGTACTAGCTTGTTTCTTTTTATAACAGTATATGCGAGTGCTGCTTCTTTCTCAATAATCTTTAAATTGTCTAAATATTTAAGTTGTCTAAGGTTTGTAGTTGTCATGATAAAGTATTTGACATTTTGACTTAAATCAGAAGGCTCAAACACTTCGTCACCAAGTTGTATTTTTCAACTTGAGGACTGTCACCCTTTGCAATTATAAATGTATTGTTTGATCATTTCACATATACAACAGTTAAAGTACATTCATATTGAAAATTACCAGATACTGCAGTGAAGAAAATCATGCCCTTGCAGCCATGAGCTAACATTCTGAATTTCCTTGCAGCTTTTATAGTTTGTTGGCTAGCATTCGTTAGAGTTTGTGCAGGTAAAAGATGATCCAATGACGACCATAAGAAAAGTGTATATAAAATAAATGCTAAACTCATGTGAGCTGCTAGCCGATACTGTGACACCCTTGGTACATCACTTTCTCCATGAAATCTATCTTCTAGACCTGATTTTACCATGTACCATCCCATCAATCCCTGCAGACAATACAAAAAGCAAATAAAATTGTAATATTTGCAAGCAATTTGTTATGATACATACTTGAGCACCTATCAAAGCACCATAACCTAGCACTCTAAATTTCATTGCTCGGTTTAGGGCCCCACAAGCCCAAAAAAATGTTGCTGGTAACAGAAAAACAGCTCCAATAGCTCGTCCCCACATCCTATGGGCATATTCCATGTACCATATTTGTTTGAACTCTGACAAAGTCATTTCTCTGTTTTTACTGAAAACATCCATGTTCTTAAAGAGAAGGTCGAAAGGTAGTTAAAAGGAATGATACTAACAACTAAAAATACCTACATTTTAAATTCTGGAAACTGTTGGTACCTCTGAAATTCCCGTTCCCATTCTGCCTCTGTTGTGGGCATTTTCTCGCCAAGTAATTTCCATGTAACCATTGATAATCCAGATTCCGTTAAGCGTGTTACACCACCTTCACAGTTTAGATTTTTTTTATTATAAATTTTATTTAGGGCTTTATTGTGGTAATAGAAAACAAAAATATTGTTATATATAATATTGGATTATTATTTTAGAAAGATCAGTTTTAACAAACAATTTTTAAATGGAAATCATACAAAATATTTAATTTATTTTTTCTTAGTGTTTAAGTAAGTATAATAAAATATTGCATTCTGAAGAACTATTACTTTATTCAGGACCATCAAGATTGTAGGCAAGCTTTAGAATAAAACATTAAATACTGTCAACTCAACGTCTAATAATTTGTTCAAGGAGATTCACCAATTGGTAACATCCATTCTTGCTGATTGATACAATCAACAATTTTAAATTACATTATTATGCAACCAACCTTGAAGATTTTATTTCTTTTACCTCCCTCTCTTGATGGACCTGCCCTAAAATTAAATTAAGTTTCTGGAAAAGCAACATCATTTCCAAGGCGATTTTACATTTACTTTACACTTATTTTTACAATTTCTCGTAGAACAATGCACACACTAATTAAAACTACGTAATAAGCAACAATAGTACCTAGAACAACCGCCACGAACACCATTCCACTGCAGCTAAGTAACCAGCAACCGACAGCCTTTTTGTATTTTGTAGAAGAAGCATCTGAGCTTAATCTAACTGTGATGGTTCCAACACCTCGAAATAATTTTGATGACTAAAAAGTACAGCATGTGAATAAATACATTAATATCAGATACACAATTATTATATTTACTTTAATTTTATGCATAAGGGATGACCTCCTCCAAGTATTTTGGAAAAGCTGTCTTTGTATTCCATTTGCTAAAAACGTCTGTGGAGCATTTCTGCACAATAGGAGTTTCGTCTGTGGTAAAATTAGCCTGGAGCTACAGTGCCTTGCTATATGTATCATTTTATGCTTAAATATTCTGAAAAAATAAAAAAAAAATATATTAGCAAATGAATGAAACAAACCCATTTTGAATAATTCTTTTTTAAAAATTACTTAAAATAGTGAGTGTTCAGTAACACAATGGTTGTGTTCATAACATCATAGACAACATAGTGCGGGGAGTGACAATTTTTATTAACTAGCAGTTAAAGCAGAAAATATATATCGTTACTGGACTTTCATTGTTTTGCTGTCAGAACTGTGATCATCCAAACGTAATCACACACTATAAAAAAGTCAGTGAAAAACGCCTGACTTAAGTTCATGGAGGAATTTTTTTTTATTTTAAATTTATTATATTTACAATCTGCTCTGATGAGCAAAAAGTAAATCAGGTGGATTACAAAAAGAGTACATGCTGGATGCCGTCCCAGTGGAAGGCGCCCCCAAAAGGATTACTTATTAGTTATGTACAGATAATATTTGTGTCCGGAAGACACAGAGGGCTGAGTCTCCTCAGCCTGCGAACTGTATTGCTGTTATCCAACAAATTCAGTGCAAGATGGTTTGTACGATTTTCTAACCGCGAAAGATACTTTGCACTCGCGTACAGCACTTCTTCTTTCACTGATTTCACTTGGAGATCCCGGCGTATGACTTCGTTTTTAACGTACCACAGAGCATCTGCTATTGTCCTCAGTGTTTTGGAGAAGGAAAATTAAGGTATACTTATGTATTTTTGATTTTTCTGAATTTTCAACTATACAAGTCCTTGAACTATAGACCCAAAGTATGGAATGGAAACATTCCTAGGTAACCAACTATAAACAACGAAGTCCAACTTTTACTGCATCATAACAGTCATTTTTATTGGGATATACAAATCCAAATACATTATGAAATAAGAGTTAGTTTATTTTTATAAATACTTGTAACCATTTACAACAAATAAGCTCAACAATTACACAAACTAGAATAAATTTTACGTTACCCAAATATCAGAAATACAACAAACTTTATATATAAATAGATTAAATGTTGTATGTAATTTCATTACATGAGATACAGCGAACTTCAGTTGTAAGTTTTTCATTACTAAAAAGTATAATACATGTATATGAATAAATTTTTAATATTATAAAATAGAACTTGCTTTCATTAAAGAAATTATATTATATTTTGTATGTATTATTTTTAATGATATAAAACAGAATAAATGTGTGTAATCTCTCATCCGAAGTTTAAAAAAAAGTACTTGTCCCAACACTAAAAAATGTATATAACATTCATACACAAATGCTCCATTCCAAGGTTATTGCACATCCCATCCCATATTTCTAAAAACTGATAAAACACAAAAGTGCTGTAAATCTGTAGTGAAGCACTTGCAAATACATATACAGGGAATTTTTCTTTTTAGTATGCATTATCTATGTATACTTTTAAAAGAAACGCGTCAATTTCGCCTATTGTGTATGCAACCAACTATACCGACAACTAAAAATCAGAAACAAACGTCACTACAGTTGTGAATTATTTGAGTATGAAGGTTATGTTGATGCAGTGTTTATATTAAATAAGTATTTCATCCTGTATATAGGACACAGATGATAACTTTTTTGTTAAATGCAAAAATTGACAGGGTGATGTTTCCGTAAGGTCCGTGCATATTATATTTCTTTTGTACAAAACACATACATCAGCTGCAAAGTGGTGTAATGGTCAGCATAGCTGCCTTCCAAGCAGTTGATCCGAGTTCAATTCCCGGGTTCGCAAACTTTTTTTAATTATTATTATTATTCAACGTAGCATAAAATATTTCATTTCATTTCTTCGGTTAAAACGTGATTACTTTCAGTTTTTATTTTATGGGAATTTATTACGCATCCCTCTGATTTAAATTTTCTAACAATTGTTTGACACTAAATAAAGGTTAAATTTATTTTTTAGCATTGAATTAATTTGATTGCTGTGGTCACAGCATGCTTGAGTTGTCTGTATAGTTGGTTGCCTACACAATAGGCGAAATTGACGCGTTTCTTTTAAAAGTGTACATAGGCTATCTATACTAAAAAGAAAAATACCCTGTATATGTATTTGTATATAAACTTTTTTACTGTTTTGATGTTCTGAATATCAGGCCTAGGAGTTAAACCATGCTAAATAGTACTCAAATTTTCGTTGCAAAATGCAAAAAAAATATAAATAAAAGGTTTGTAGAAAAATTACCGTTTTAAAGGAAGGCTTATTGCCAGTTACTGTTGGTCATATATACAGAAAATTCATTTAGTATGTTTGTGTACTAAATTCATTGAATTTGGTGATGGGTCTACTTGACTAATTACAGAAATATTTTTTAAGGGCTGCTTTTTAAGTGACAATATGCCCTTTAGCAATCTAAATTAGGGAAAACAAAAGATAACTTATACCTTAATTTGTCATTTGTTACCCTGTATAATACTGTAGTTAAAGGTAATATAGAATTTCATAAGGTAACATAGTAGAGATTATGAAGGCAGTTAGTCAAAATTTCTTTGAGTGTTGTGGAGACTTAAGTGAAAGGGGCTTGGAGAACTTTTTAGTGTTGATCGTTGTTTGGAAGATTGTTTTCTGTATGGCCCTATTTAAAAAAATCGTTTCCTTTAAATTCCATTTAATAAAAAATGTAATGAACCAGTTCAAATTAGTGAGGTATTAATGTAAAATTGAAAATAAACCAAAAGTACATCCAGCTGAAATCGCACACTGGGAAAACAAGCTTTCGCATTTACAAATTAGTTTGTGTAATTGTTATCAGTTGCAACCATTAGGACTATAATTTGCTTAGATTAAATCAATTTTTAAAATAATTAATGAACTAGCACCAGGATCTCACGCGAAAAACCCTACTCACATTAATAGATTAGAAGTGACATTTATTTAACCTTTGTCAAAAAACATACTAAGTTTACTTTTATTTCTATTTATAACTTAAATAGACCTTTGTCAAAAAATGTACTAAGTTCACTTTTACTTTATAACATAAATAGATGATCGGATAACTATCAGGTTTATATTCTTCATGAGGGTTCAGATACGTAGGCGGAGTTAAAGTCGAGATATAATGGAGAGACTATAAATAGTTTTTACTATTACTGATGTAGAAGTCATTAGTGAACTTTAATCTGTAAACCGTCTTTAATATTTAATTTACAACACTTAGGAATCAAACATAGACATTGTTGCGATTATAAAGTACATATAGTTCAATAAATTAAAAGCACGGCTACCTCATATTTAAACAACATGCGGTATATGTTCCATTGCCTGCCCTTAAAGAAAATTTGTGAAACATGCTGCATACTTAGTTGTAGTGCTGTTAACTATTTAAATATATTCGTAATCAAACAAATATTCATAGTTCCTGAATTAATTAATAATAATTAGGTACTTAAGGGCTACTTCTTGCCGTTTTATATCGCTTATAATGTAAAAATAAATTATTTAGACAAAAACTACCTCGTTTAGTTGTTTATCGATTTTTACTTACGAAAGATTACTCAATTATATGTACATAAATAAAATACCAGCAACCTTCACTAAATGAACTGAACCGACCTTGCATGATAACAAGCAGCCGATAAGCAAGTTAACCTACGAATAATGAACATCTGTAACTCGCGCATAAAATAAGGCAATAATGGCAGAAGAAAGGCACAAAGCCATAAAAATTAAAAATCCAAACATAAAACAGATATTTAACACAATGGAATTTGGTAAAATATCAGAAAATACCAATTTATCAAAGGTATTACAATTATTTAATATTTTTAATGCATAATTTTTTAATCTGAATTCAAGTAGGTAACTTCAATCACTTTTGTAGACATGGTTGGAAAAGAAAATCATTTCAGCCTACACTGATGCAAAAAAGAATGTATCTAAAGGAAAAGCAACTGAAGTTCAAGATCTTAACAACGGAGAGGCCTTGGCTACAGTTTACAGTCCAAAAGCGGACGACGTTAACAAAATAATCCAATCGATGTACAATAAATCATGGATTGATTTGCAAGCAACTGAAAGGGGCATACTGATGGACAGGTAAATTGATAAATCTACAATGATTGATTATTTGTGTGAGTCTACATGTATTACCGTGTAACAGAATTTTCCATGGATTGAATCGGTAAAAAGAAAACTGCAAATCATTTTCTCACGCGGCTAAGATTCTAATTTAAATTACTTTATTATGTCTATTTTGCAAACATCGAACTTGTTTCTTTTCCTCTCCAAACAACAAAAATCACGTGGATAAAATCAGCATGGTGAAAGTGCAAATATAGCCTTAACCGCCGTTTAAGAAGACGTAGTGTTTGGAATTTACAAAATAAATTCAGAGGGAACTCTGAAATTGTACGGTCCTGTGTCTCAATGGTTTGCTACCACAATCCATTGCCAAGCAGGATGGAATTTCAACAAATTTGTGTGACAGTTTAATACAAAGCACCAACTGCAACCAAAGTGCTCTTGTTTGTGGGTACATCACGCACACAGCTAAAATAACAATTTGCCTAACAATACCTTACATTATCTGACCTTGCATTTCACTTTCTCTTATGATGGATAGTAAAATGACTCAACAGAGACAACAAATAAAGATCACATATTCACATCCAGTCGTGGAATCCTTTTAAAGTACAAATTTACTTATTATTTTGCAATCGCCCAATTGTATTTTACTACTATGATTTTTATAGTGAGTAGGTAACATAGTAAGGATCTATATATTTTTTATAAATTAAACATCAAACTTATTCTTAACCTAACGTAATTTAGGATGGAATTACCTACTGGTGACAACCAAAAAGAGAATAGATTGTAGCGATCTCCTTGACAGTTGAAGTGTCATAGCCACTATTGCTAAATTTCGATTTGTTCTTTTATTGGTGGATGTTGGTGGCAGCTTTAATCTAACCTAATTTAAACTAACGCCATCTAATTTGGAATAATTTTATGAGATGGAAAACCTAACTATTTCACAATTTAAATATGAGAAAGTGTAGATACAGTGTGCAACTGATTTTTAGTTATTGAATTTTTACTAATCTACGAATAGTTTCACTTTCTAATCAATTTATGCAACTAATTATTGCACTACATAGTTATAGAGCATTCTAAAACACGTAACACAAGCCATTTAAAAATGACGGGTGGAGGGCACAATAGTTATTTTTATAACAAGTGCCGAAAACAATTCATTACATACAAGTGCAGAATTTGATGCACGAGGCCGAAGGCCGTGTGTGTAAATCTGCACGAGTATATGGAATTGTTTTCGGCAGTAATATAAACAACATTTTACCTACAACTGTTCACTGAAAAAATTATTATAATGTGATTAAAATTTATAAAAAATTGATACTATCCCGTCAAGTCGTCATTTTACGACGTTGCTAAGCGCGTTGCTAAGGCTTGTTGATTGCTTCATTGTTTTTGAGCCCCATTAAAAAACGCGTTATTAATTCCACGTGCCTTCAATTTGACATTTCTGTAAACAAAAAACACATGTGGTTTTTGGAAACCTCGAAAGAACAAGTGCATTAAACGTCTCCTTCCCAACTGTTGTCAAGGTTATTTTAGTTACGTAATAACAAATACTTTAATATATTAATACAGGAAACTTCGCCGAAAATCTCGTGACACTGACTGCAGCGCTCCGTGCGGCTTGGTGGGCCACTAAGACTTGTATTTGGCAGCTGTCGAAAACATTTGTCGCACATTTAACGCAAATGCCATTTACTTTATTATAGCAAAAACTTTATTTAATTAATAATATTTGATAATTATATTTTACTTTACTTTGTAAGTTTAAATAAGTGGTTAAGTTTATAACATTTTCTAGGGTTAGGTTTTTATTTATTAACATGAATTTAAAACAGTAATCTGTAAATTTATTATCCAAATTTACTGAAACTTGCCCACCGAACTGCTTAGATGACGCCACTATCAATGTCCCACATTTCTTAATGCTAAACTTATATGCGTTTCCTGTATTAATATATTAAAGTATTTGGTAATAATAATAAAATCAAACAGTTGTAGGTAAAGTGAATTTACGAGACTTAGTTAACTAACTCTAAGTACATATTTGCAATGTTGCTGAACATTGGAATTTAAAAATAATACTTATTGATGTAAATGACCCTATAAGATTAAATAAACTGGTTTTCATGCCAATAGAACTATGGCAATATAGAGAAAACATATACAAAACAACACTTTTTAGACAGTAAGTTGTACTTTGTATGTGCATCCTCAATTTAATTTGACACCATTCTGGAATACTCTATTACCCTTGTGTATTTCCCAATAACTGTGACTTTATAAACACAAATAATTACCCGTTTGTAATAATTATTTTTAATCTATACATATGAATGAAAATGCTTTTATAGATTAGCCAGAGAAGTAGAAAGAAACGCCACCCTTATATGCCAACTAGAAGTATCGGCCCGTGGAATTCTCAGTAGTGACACTAAAACCAAAGCACTACCACTTTTGATTGAATATCTAAATTACTATGCAAGCTGGGCAGTTAAATACAAAAAAGAAAATGAAGACTGGGAGACAGAAGGTCAATTTTTATTGTGCCTACTTTATGAAATTATTATTATACTTGTGAATTATAATACATACTATTTTTATTTGTAGGAGGGCTTACTGTTAGTATTATAGCAGACGACAGTTTTCTAGCTGTTTTTGGTTTTGTGTTGGGACCAGCACTTGCGGCAGGATATAATATAATATTGCAAACAGAACCAAGAATTAGTTTGGTTGCAATACTGATAATAGAACTTGCTGAGAATGTTGGGTAATAATATCCTAAATAAATTTTAATTACTGTTTATTGTAAAATAATATTAATATTTGTGATTATTTTTTAACTAAAGTAATTATTGAATTTACTTTTTTAGAATTCCTGAAGGTGTTATAAAATTAATACCAGGTCATGTAGACCCTAATAGTATATTTACATGCATGGATGTTGGTGTTATATCACGTTTTGGTAATTTGCATAATGATAAATACAACAACATTGAGAAAGCATTAAATAAGAAGTTCCTTGCAAGTAATACCACACATAAATTTTCATAATCAATATACTTTTATAATTTGTATTTCAGTAATGAATAGTAAAGCACCTATGATTGTTTTTAACAATGGGGATTTAGATTCTGCATGCGAATCTGTTGTTGATGCTGCTTGGGGATACCAGGGATTAGTATGTATTTAATTTAGTTCAAGTAACTGATAATTATAACACTATTTATATTTTTAGTTACCATGGTCAGTAAACACCATATTGGTCCAAGAAGACATTTTTCCAAAATTTGTGGATAAAATAAAATTTCGCCTGTCTCATACAAAAATGGGGCCTGCCACTGATAAAATGGCAGATATATCATATCCAACAGCCATTTCATATCCCTCTGGAGCAATGGAACAACTACAAAAAGTTCTAAACGAGGCTAAACTCCAAGGAATTGAAGTTTACCAAAGTATCACCAAAAGTGAAACTTTGCAACCTACATTATTGATTGGAGGCAACCTTTTTGGGAATAATGTTATATTATCTGATAAGAATATACCAGCTGTAACAGTATTGCCTTTCCGCACAACTAATGAAGCTATCAGTTTGGCTAATAACAACCGATATGGTCTTGGTGCATCAGTATGGACAGAAAATTTAAGTCTGGCTAATGAAGTAGTAAAAAAACTAAATGTAAGCTGAACTTCTTAGTACATGGTTAGAATATATAATGGAATGGACTATTCTACCCTTAATTTCTATTTAAAAATTGCTAAAAACGTGCTAATACTATATTAATCTTTTAAGGCGGCCAATGTATGGATTAACTGCCATGGAAACTTTACAGCGGCTGTTCCTATGACCCCCCAGAAGCAAAGTGGAATTGGATATTTTGGTGGTGCAGAGGGTAACTGTTTGCAATATTTTACTTTGTTGTTAATTTCTCTTTTTCGAATTATTATGTTATTTATCACACAATATATTTGGTTAGCTTTATTTACTTTATTTCTCTTTCCATGTTCCATTTGTCCACTATTGGCAATAATTGTGCCTAGGTATGTAACATTTACTGCCTCTTCTATTTCATTGTTTTTTAGTACTGTTGCTTACAATGGAGTTTGATCTTTGATAATCTTCTTGACTTTGTTTTTGCCTGTATTTATTCTTAAATTTAATTTTTCTAGTTCTTTCTTCCATACATTTATTGCCAGTTGTAGCTGCCCATGTTTCATGTGATTAATATTACATCCTCTGCATACATTACATGCTGAAAAAGTACTGGTTCAAAAAGCCAGTCGTGTTATTTAATTTACATTAACACCTAACTCGGACTCCGATTATTGCCTTGTTTTGCAATTTTCAACAATTTAAATTTTTTAGATAACTCCTGATTTATTCTTAATTCTTATATATCCTTCTTAACATTGCTGTATGAACTTTTCTCAGCTCTAATTAAGTGCCCCATAACTTCCTAGGATTTACCATATTTGAAATATTTTGGTTGGCAAATTCTTCTTTATGTCCGACAATACAAACCATAACTCTTTCATCTCCTAGGCTATCTTCTTTTAATTTTTCTTCTATTTTGATGTACAGGGTGTTTCATAAATAGTGTAAAAAACGTTGGGCTTTGATTGCTGAGGTCATTTTGAGTAAAAAATTTCTAATAAACATAGATCCCATTTTAAGTAATTATGCAACAACAGAGGATCAACATTTTAATGGCATCATGAATTCAAAACTTTAATACTGAGTGGTCTGGAATAGTAAAAAACAAAATATTTAATGAAGAAAATGAAATAAATACTCAAAATGTGCTTCTTGAACTGTAACGAATCATACACCCAAAACATATCGTTACACCAGCTACTTCATATGCCCCCAGAGATAAAATTCCAGAGATTATACATTCTGAGATCTTGGAGGCGATATGATGGGCCCTCCACATCCAATCCGGCTATCAGGATAATGAAGATTTAGTCATGTATTCACTATCCTTCCATAATTGAGTAGAACACCCTTACATGCCTTGTTGAACATTAAATGGAGCATTATCAGATATCTTATGAAGCCTATCTCTAACAAACCTGGCCGCTTGATATTAAAGTTGTGAATTAATAAGTTATCAAAACTTTGCTTTCATATGGTTTCATAATTAATTAGAATAGGACGTATGTTTATTAGACCATTTTCACTCAAAAGGACCTCACCAACCAAATGGCAAAGTTTTTACACTAGTTGTAAAACACCCTGTATATACTACTAAAGAGGTACGGTGTTGGATAATTTTTACAGTTACTTGTGTTGCCCTTTTTATGTAATTGTTCTGTTACCAATTAGGTATTCTTCCTTGTTCCCAAACCATCTAATAAATATCAGTTAACCGATCTATCACTACTATCTATCTTTTTTTACATTCAGTTTTACCATTGCTGGTATTATTTCGTCTTTATAAATAGCTTTTCCTCATTGTTCAAATTGCATTCACTACTGCTTCTGTTGTTTTCAGTATTTTCTACTTTTGTTATATGCTCCATCATTATCTTGTTCTTTCGCTTCTGTTGCCACAAACTATACTTAACAATGTTTTCTCGATAGTTCAATTATAATTTTCTTATCCACAACCAGTGATGGGATTCAGCCGGTTCGCGCGAACCGGTTGTTAAAACATTTTAAGTTCGGCGAACCGGTTGTTAGAGCCCGTCCAACCCGAGAAAGAGGACAATCGCAACTCAGCATTATTTGAAAAATACTACATAGAGCTTGCGCAGAACGATTTACGTTATTACAGCATACGTTTCGTCAGCTGATTTATTCACGACCCTACTGAACTGTGCTGAGAGCGCAGCTGTGTGGCCGGGTGGGGGCAGATTTTGGTTGTGAGCGGAGTTCTCGAGTTAGCGAGTTACAGTTAGATAATGAAAACCAACCGTAATGGTTCCCGCTACCTTCACTAATTCGTAAAAATAGGTTAAAAACTATATTTTCCCGTGTATTTTGTGTAGTAGGCGAGTTAGCTGTTTTTGCTGTATTTTTTAACATTCCAATTGGTTCAAAGGTATATTTTTTTATTAAATACGTAAAATATAAATATTAATATTTATTTTTTGGGTTCCCTTTTTTAAAAGATGAAGAGGCAATTAGATTTATTAGATTATTTCTCAAAAAAATCTAAAACAACTGACTTACCAGAAAAAGAAAATGCAGAGCCTGAAAAAGAATTAGAACCTGAAACAGAATCAGAGCCCAAAAAACAAGAAAGAGAACCTAAAAACGAACAGGATATCCCCAGCTGTTGGAGTTTCCAACAAATGAAATATTTCAAAGAAAAATATGATGGATTAAATATTATTAACAATAAATTGGGTTGTGACATATGTGTAAAGTTCTGTACAAATGTACATGGAAAACATGTGCATATTTCCAAAGAATGGAAAAACTATCAAGTGAAACCTGCAGGAAATTCGAAAACATCCCAACAAGCGTCTTTAAGGAAAAAAATGAATGAACATTTCAATTCTAAGTATCACCAAATTTGTAAAGAAAATCAGGAACTTTTACCCGACTTTGTTGATACTTTAAATGAAAGACATCTTCAGTCGACCTGCAAAATATTTAATACAGTTTATAGTTTAATGAAGCGGAGCCGTCCATTTTCAGATATTGAAGATGAAATCGAACTGCAAATCAAAAATGGATTAAATATGGGCATAGGCTTACATTCGCGTAAAACTGCCGTGAAAATAGTCGATTTTATCGCGAAAGAGATTCAGAAGGAAATATCTTCCAAAATTATTATTGAAAAAGACCAAAATATGTATTATTATTGATGAAGCTTCTTCAGTGTCAATGAAACCCGTACTGGTGGTTTTCGTCAAGGTAGAAGATTCTGAAATATCTCCATTTACTTTAGTTGAGTTAGTTCAATTAGAGAAGCAAAATGCCGAATCGATATTCAATGTTTTAATGAATTGTTTAAGTAATGTCGGATTTGATAATGAATACTTGAAGAAAAATTTGATAGCTTTCTGCAGCGATGGAGCTAGTGTAATGCTTGGTAGAAAGTCTGGAGTCAGTGCTAGAATTTTAAATTGATTTCCAAATGTTATTGTATGGCACTGTCTAAATCATCGTCTTCAGCTTGTTTTGGACGATTCAATTAAAGACGTTAAGCAAGTTAATCACTTCAAATCTTTCATAGACAAGATTTATGTGATTTTTCATCAATCAAGTAAAAATCAGCAGGAGCTTTTTAATATCTCAAAAAATCTTGGACATGAAATTCTGAAAATTGGAAGAGTATTTGGAACAAGATGGGCGGCTTGCAGTTTGAGGTCAACAATTGCAGTTTTGCGTGCATATCCATCATTGCACCAGTTTTTCAAATCGGACGCAAAGTTTTCGGGTATGCAAAAACGGTTTGAAAATAAAAGTTTTCTTAAAGATTTGTTACTTATGATTGATATTTTAAGCGAAATTTCTTTATTATCAAATGCATTGCAACAACAAAATATGAATTTGTTAAAAGCTGAAAATTTGATAATTCGAACAATCAAAGCTTTTGAAGTGCTGAAAGAAAGGAAAGGATTGTATGAGCAAAAATTAGAAGAAACTATAAATTCAAAAGAATTTGAAAATATAGAGTTTATTGAAAATTCCCGCTTTGCTTGTTTGCCGCGTGAAAAGCTTTTGGAAAGCATAATCGGAAATCTAAATTTGAGATTAATGAATTCGGGCACTTCCTTGGCAGCAGGCAACGACAAAATTGGAAACTCAACTCGTCTATTATTTATCAAATATCTGGAACCTAATTATTGCAACATCGAAGATATTATTGTTCCATGGAAAGAAGCAGAAGATCAACTTTTCCAATTTTCTAAAATTTTTAATTATGAAATAAACGTAAATGACTACAGAGATTTTCTTGAAAATTTCTTAAGAAATACAGATAAATGTGATATCCCCAAAAGTATTCAGAAGGCAAAAAATATTTTGAACACAATAGCCGTCAGTTCAGCAGAAGCTGAAAGAGGCTTTAGCCTTATGAATAATATATGCACAGAAAAACGAAACAAACTGCTCGTTTCAAATATAAGTAATATAATGATTATTAATTTGAATGGTTTGCCTTTAAAAGATTGGGATCCAGTACCGATAGTGAAAAAATGGTTAAGAAGCAACCATAGTTCGGATGATCCTCGTGTAAAAACAAAAACAGAAGTAGAAGTGACTGAAAACCAGAGGGCTATTTGGCAATATTTAAAATAATTACATATCTTAATATCCAATTTAAATAAACATACTATTTTGAATTTTGGGAAAATTTTGTGTTTTTAAAAAAATACCCCTTGAACCGGTTGTTGATCAAATTGAATCCCATCACTGTCCACAACTGAATAATTCTGTTTATACTTTATATTCCTGTGTTTTTACTTTTAATCTCTTAACTGTATGCCACAGATATTTTCGATTATCTTTTTATTTTCCCATACCAAAGAGTTGTTACCTTGTGTTCCTTTTAGCTGCTTTCACTGCATCTTTTTTTTCATTTTTACGTAATGCTTCTACGCAATTTTTCTCATTATTGCTTTTTGCTTTATTCTGCCACCTTACTGTTTACAATTTAGAATCTATTTGTTTACTACTACATACTTGTTTTGTAGTTTCTAATATATTTTTGCTTGGAATTTTCTATTTTTCATCCATATTTTTCTTTTAATGATCTGCAATATATTCTTTGTTGGCAGCTTTCAATGTAAAATTTCAACATGTAAATTTTTATTAACTTCTTCCATTAGTTTTGCTATTGGTGTTCTCTTACATTTTTTCATTCTTTTGCTTCAGCTTCAAATTTGTGTTTATCTGTGATCATCTATGTTTAGTGTTTAGTTCCGTTACTGATAACAATATGTATACACTTGTTAACTTTGTATGCCTTTGTAGGATTCTTGGAGTACATAAATGCTGACATGTTTTACCCTGGAGAATTTAAAGAAAGCATTGTATTAACCAATCTTCCAAATAAGTCTAAAGATAATCCATTGCTATCTTTTTATGCTGGCTCGTTTAAAAAGTCTGAAAGTGGTCTAATTAATGGCATCTATGACCATCCCATGGGGTAAGTTAAAAATACCATTTTACAGAAAATATATGTGTAGCTTTTAGGAAAGATCTACAGAATGCTATGGCAGCAGCAAAAAAAGGGCAAGAAACTTGGAGTAAAATGACCAGCCTGATGCGAAGTCGGTTATTACATAAAGTGGCTGATGAAATGAATTCCCAGAAAAAAAGCTTAAGGTAGAACGTCACAGAAACATAATTAGTTCAATAGTTCCAACAGATTTTCAAATTGTTTACAGTGAGAATTCTTCAGTGCAAGAAGTTAGCGACTGGATTTCAGCAATATATGAAGGGATTGCCCAAACAGATAATTTGGGAACTGTTTTGTACCAACAGTCTCACGAGTTAAGAAGCCTAAGGGAAGCTGCTGGTGTAATAGCTGTTGATGGCGGTTTAGGCTTTAATAATGTCATTTTGGGTGCATTGCTTTTAGGAAATTCTGTAATTATTTTGAATTCCTCTCCCAACTATTCACTTTTTGGTGTGAAGATATGTAAAATTTTTCAAGCATGCGGTATTCCGGCTGGTGTGCTCAATATAATTCTAAATTGCAATCAAGATATATTTAGTGCATTTATGACACATAAAGAGTTGAATGTATTCTTTTCACTAACATATGATAAGTTTCTTAATAAAATCAATGTTAGGGACCTAAAACGCATATGTCCGAAGGCCACAACATGGTCAGAGATTCTAGTACGCACAACTAGAGTTAAGAATATTTGGTCCACTGTAGGAGATTCTGTTCTGTAATATTGATCCTTTACTATTAATGCGTTTGCATGTAAAAGATTTGTTATTTTTTTATGTAAGTTGTACAATAAATTTTGGCAGCAGAAAGTATATTAATTATCATGTTTAATACATTTTATGACCCCCAGAAAACTAGGTAAGGACTTTAACAAAAATGGAACTTAGCAAACTTTATCTCTACATCACCTATGTTTTCATTATGTTGTAAAAAAAGATTAAAAGATGATCAGCATGAGTTAATTAATGGAAGCTACAAAAATATAATATTATACTACATTAAAAAAATGTTTAAGTATTTCTATACAGAGAATAATAATAGTTATTTATTATACGAGCGGATTAAATGAATGTTTAATGAGCGATATGTTTAACCGCGCAAGCGGCGCAGCCGCGAGCGCGTTAATATCGCAAGTTAAACATTAATTTAATCCGCGAGTGTAATACAACGTTTTATTTAATTTTGCCTGATATAATAAGTCCAATTCTGAAGAGAAAATTTTAAGGAAAGTCATCAAATAGGCGAATTTTATGATTATCACGACAAGATCACAACTTCTGTGCCTCGTTACCTTGACAACGACGAAAATTTTTATAAACACATTTCAAAAAATATTGTTCGTGCGTCGAGGAGTTTTCCGCGAAAATAAAATGGATAATTTGTGCAACGAATTGGATCATGATGTTTTTTCTGATCCAGAACACGGTTTGGTTGATGGTGATGCTATAATGGAAAAACTGCTTCCTCGGAAATCGAAGGATTTATACTAGAAAGTGTACCAGCGGATTAAAATTTTTAATCTACTGCTTATTAAAATTTTAATGCGCGGCCTAAATAAACAATGACTTTAATAGTTTGATTTGACGTCAATAAACGTCAATTTATATGGCAAAATTGAATAAAAGTTATTTATAAAGAATGACACATTCGGAAAAATGTAACATGAATTCAATACAAATATCTTTAGGCTAACTAATTTTGAAAAATTTAGAAAAAATTAATTAATCCCTGCTTGTGTATTCTGTTAGGAGGTGAAGGGGTAATTATGGTTTTCTTTATCTCGTATAATAAAATTGGTAAATCACCTATTTTTCAATAGCGATCACACTGTAATAATATTTTTGGGGAATGAATTTTAATAATTTTTGTTTTAAATCCAAACTGTTTGGCTGTATTTGTTTCATGTGTACCAAATCATACCATTTTTTCCAATATTTGATTGATTGATTGATTTGAAAGAGCGAGATCTAGTAGGTACGCGGTTTTCCAAGCATCTCGAAGCACTGCAGCCATCATTGGCTTATTGTACACCCTAACTAAGAATTTTGCCTATCTGGAGTAATTCCA
>JABXWE010011687.1:0-13299 GCA_014611495.1 Limonius californicus | reverse complement strand
TGTCCCGAACTTTCGCGAAACTTTGTCTTATTCTCGTATCGTTTGCAGGATTTTTTTGGTTGTTCTCGTTTTGTTTGGTTTGCTTTGTTAGTTTTTTTTCGTGTGCTGTCGTTCATTTTCGAATAACTGTCCTGTGGTTCCGTTTATTTTGGTTTATTGTCGTTCATTGAAGTTTGTTGTCGTTTATTTTTCGTTTCGCTCTCGTGTACCTTCCGTTTTCGAAATTTTTGATTGTTTTGAGATTTATTTTGTCGTTTTCTTTTGTCTTTATGATTTTTTAATCAAGGCCGTTGGTATGTCGCATATTTTGAAGTCATTTTGTTTTCTTTATCGCCTATCGCATCTTGTTGGTAGATTGAACCTTCCGTTAATTCCGTTATCGTCTCGTTACCGTTTCGCTATCGCTATCGTTGCCGTTTTGCCCTTAGCGTTATTGCTGCCGTCATGCCCTTAACGCTATCGCTGCCGTTATGCCTTTAACGTTACCGTTACTGTTTCTGTTGTCGTCTCGTTAGCGTTTCCGCTGCCGTTCTGCCCTTAACGCTATCGATACCTTTTCCGTTATCGTTCTCGCTTTCGTTTGCCGTGTTGCCGTTAGGCAGATCCTCGACTACCGTCGGATTTAACGGTCTTGTCTTTCGTCTTCAAGGTTTTCGTCGTGGTTCAATTCCACTGTTCTTTTTTTCGACTACCAATTTTGCCTTTATTCTTCACTTCGTACCCTGAAACTTTTTTTAGGCTTGTTACCTTTGATGACTCCGTTTGTTGTGAGGCTACAGGCTACCGTGATGTGCTGATCCCGTGATGCACAGAACGCTCTCTTCGTTTGGTTTTCGTTAATCGTCTTCAAGTCCCTTGTCCCTAAACTCCTCCCCGAGTTGTATCGGCAGGTTGGACGGAACCCTGCTCGGGTGTAAGACTTTCCCGATTGTGACTTTATTTACCCGGATTTGACTTTTGTGTGTATGTGTGTGTGAATGTTTGATAGTCTGATGATGGTCTTCTCTTTTCTTTGGTTTTCTTCTTCGTTCTTCCACTGCGTTCTGCAGCCCTTTGTTGCCTGATCACCAACAACCATCCCCTGTCTTCTTCTTCGTCCTCTTTCCGCCCTCTTGTTTCTTTTGTTTCGGTTGGGTCTTTCCCCAATCTTAAGTCGTTTTGGTTGAATGGGGGGACTGCTCGTGGCTTGGGTCGGCCACAGGGGGCGAACTTGTTCAATCAGACGCACGGTGGACTTTGGCCCTCAGCAGGTCCATCGGGGTTTTTTTTTGTAGGCTCTCGTGGGAATGTTTTCGACTTCCCCGAGATGTTTTCGTTGAATATCGTTTCTGATAGTTTTGACTTCCCGTTTTCGGATCTGGATGACCAGACCTCGTTTGTAGGGAGCGCTTCACGCTTCTGAGGCTTCTCCTCCCCTACAAACGTCCCGACGTGGTTGCTGCCCGTCGTGTTAGCGTACCGCGGCTATACACCGGTCTGCTGTGATGGGGTGGGCATCGTTCCACAGCAGAGGGGTTATTTTCGTCGATATCTTTGGGTTGGGTTTGTTTGTTTGTTTGTTTGTTGTTTTTTTGTGGTTTTCACTTACTTTTTGGATTTTTTTGTGTTGATACCCTCTGCCGTTTTGTGTTCTTTTTTCGTTTTGGTTTCGTTCCTCGATTTTCTCTTTCTCAAGAGAATTTCAGGGAAATTCTCTTCAAGTAAGGGGGGTGTTATGTGATTTTTTAAATTTGCCGCACACTTTGGTAGTTCCGTGATTCATTTGCCACTTCGTTAGAATTAATATCGCTGTTCTAAATTAAATTCTTATTTTGGGTTACTATTTTCGGTATTTTGTTTTGTCTGTCGAAGTTCAAATTGTGTCAATAGCTCTTTGTGTTAATCGCAAGCTCCTGTTTTTCTTTCGTGCTAAACCTTGAACGCTTCTGGGAATTCCGAGCGTCAAAAAACAAAATTCCTTCTCGAACTTCTTGCATATGATTTCGCCAGGTTGTGCAATCTTTTGAGGGGAGAAGTAGGGTCTCCATTGCATTTTGGGTTAGTCCATAATTAGATCTCGAGGACTCCGGTTGTCCGTAAGCTCCATCATCGGCAATCGTAATTACGTCAAGTGCTGCAGGGGCGGCTCTCGGTTTTTTTTGTGAGGGGTATCATTAATGTGTGTTCCGTTTCGCTGTTGTACCAAGGGGTATCTAACAGACTGTCGGCTATTGCCGGATTAATGGGAACATCTTGATTCAACCCCAGGAAAAGGCAACTCTTCAGTGAGTTGTAAAATCGCCTTTTTGGCGGATCATCGTCAAAGCCCAACGCCCGTGGTTCTGCAGCCATTTCATGTTATCGAAGGTTCCTGGCTACGCCTGTCTCCATCGTTTATAAATTGATATCGCCATTAGTTGTGCCGTCTCTTCGTCAAGGTTGTGCCTGTCTGCAAAATTCAAGGTAAAAACTTCCAGTTTGGTGTTTTTTTTTGTGAAGCAAAACTTTCCGTGCAACTTGCAAAATTCAAACGTGTTAACCTTTGTTTTGTTTTATTGATAAAAATAGTAACAGTGACCTGAAGCCACTGTTTATTTTGTATAAATAATATACAGACGTGCATTTTATGGTATTATTTCTGTAAACTTGCGCAACTGGGCCTCGCAGTTATTGAAACCAATTAAATGTAGCGTTGGCACCAGCGGCGTAGAGTTCTGTGCGAACGTTCGAAATTATTACTGTTTGTGTTTTACGTTATAAAGTCTCCTATCGTTGATATTTATTTTTGTGTGTTCTGTGCCATTTTTTTGATAGTTCATTATATGTGTTAAAATTCCGCATGTCTTTTATTACTGTGTTCTGAATATTTATGTAAGGATTTTGCAAGCTTTAATTATACAGGCGAAGGCACAATTAAAGGTAAGTTCCCTTCACGTGAGCTGCTGGTTTCTCGACCTTCCGCGAGGACCTACAAAACCAGCTGGATTTCGGAGGGTGGCGCCCACTTATTTCGACGCATCCTGTACACAACTTGAAGCATTTTCTCTATAAGCGATTTTTAGCGAACTCCCCCTACTCCTCTGAGCAAGCCGCTGGCCTTTTCCATCTTTTTTTTGTTTGCGGGTCCAAGAAAGCGCGTTTGGACCGTAACAAATATTATGCAATTAACAATAGGACAATAATGCTATGTAAACAACAATAGCAACAACAACAATAAGTTATAACAGTTGTTGAAAATGACTACCCCCAACATCAATACAGGCTTCTAATCTGCGACGCATTGATTGGCGAACACGTTCAAAAATTCCGGGTGTGTGACGAATTGTTTGACAAGCTGCTATTATACGATTTCTTAATTCCTCGAGCGTTTCAATCGGGTTCTTATAAACCAAATGTTTAAGGTGACCCCAGAGGAAAAAATCCAATGTATTTAAGTCCGGAGATCGCGCAGGCCAGGGTTGTATACCTCCTCGACCTATCCAACGGTTTGGGTACACAGTGTTCAAATATTCTCGAGCAACTAAACTAAAATGAGGCGGAGCTCCATCGTGCATGAAATACATTTGTAATCTTAATGGCAGTAGGACGTCTTCCAATAGCATCGGCAGCTCCTCTTCAAGAAAATGGCGATAAATTGCTCCAGTTAACCTCGCTGGTAAAAAGAATGGACCTATCAAGTGGTCTCCGACAATTCCGATCCATACATTCACTGAAAACGGATGTTGATGGCGGCCTGCTCTTATTGCATGTGGGTTCTCATCAGCCCATTTGTGATTGTTGTGGAAATTCATTATGGCTTCTCTGGAAAAATTTGCCTCATCAGTGAACAGTATTTCTGCAACGAACTGTGGATTTTCAGCAATTTTTTGTTGCACCCATCGACAAAAAGTTACTCTTGGAAGAAAATCAGTTGGTAAAAGTGCCTGCACTCGTTGAATGTGATAGGGGTATAAAAGTTGATTCTTCAGTATCCGGGGAACTGTCATATGACTGACATTTACATTTGCAGCAATCTTCCTGGTACTTGTAGTAGGATTTTCGTCAATTTTGTGGAGCACCTCTTCTTCCACTTGTACAGTTGCTGATGTGCGAGGTCGCCCATTTTCAGGGGTAAGTTTTCGAAAACTTCCAGTTTCTCTAAGACGTTGATGCAGACGAGAAAATATCGAATGATGTGGTGTTACACGATTAGGGTATTTTTCTTCATAAAGACGCCTGGCTGCGAATGAATTACCGTTGGCAAGACCGTAACAAAAATGCATATTGCACATTTCACTATTTGCGTAATTCATTTTGAAAAACAAACCTAACAACTGTCAAATCGCTGTAAAGTAACGACTTTCATATGAAAAGTCAATTGCACTCTCGATAGAGTGATCCGACAAGTGATGATGCAGAGGAAACAAAAAAGTTTTATTTTCAATTGCATAAAATTCAATACCCTGTATCTCGGAAACGAGGCGTTTTAGGAAACATGATTATATGAACTGTTATTCTTATTTTTATGCAAGGAATCTCGCCCTGAATTTTTTCGCAATATTAATTATACACCCTGTATATACTACGGGGTAGATAAAATCTACGTTGTAATTGTAGAGTGTGTTTCGAATTATTTCATATGCAATATACATTGATATTTTAGTTTGTACGAGTATTAACGTACATAATCACGGTAGTTTCACTGTATATACAGCGTGAGTCAACAGGAGCGGTAATATTGCGTTTTGTTCGGGTTTCACAGCGATTTTTTTTTGATTCTCTTATCTACGCTATAAATCTTGAAAGACCTTTCCGGACTACAGTATAGGACGCGGTTTGGGGCGCATGTTTGGGTTGTGAAACGCAGTATTTTTACTTTTCCTCAGGTCAGTTATTTTGGGCTGTATTGAGTGATTGCGTACTTGTGTACCGATACAGGTTACGATTATATTATATGTCATTGTTACATTGTTACAAATTTGGGTTTATATTTACATACCACACATTTATTTTTGCTGATATTAAATATTATTGCTGCAATTGGACTTGTTATTTATTGTTTCCTATCACTGTATTCTGTAGCAACGAATTAAGTAAGTAATAAACTGTGGGTACGACTAACCAATCGACATCTGTGTTAATGGTAGTGTATTTTATTATTAGTCGTTGGCGCCCTTTTTCCAGGTAATTAACGTAAAGTTAATTAATATTTATTCGAGACAAGCAGAGAACCGCCCATCTTCGATTGAGGTTCCGGGAGGCTATCATTAACCCATCATTTACTTACTTAGTGTGGAGAATTTCCCTTGGAAATTATCAGCAGGCGTCACAGAAAAAAAGTGGCGACCCAACGTTGTGGGGCTCAAGTTACATAGATTACATACTGTTTGTAGTTATAAAAATTTTGGAAAAATTATAAGACAATTGCAGCATGGTTTTGTTTTTTGGGTTAACATTATTTAGTGTTATTTAGGAAAAATTGTACATTGGTTGCCAATTATAAGTTCTTAGGGTAATTGCTTAGATTAGTTTAGTTTACGACGTACAAGATGGATATCGATCGTTTAAACACGTCCGAAATTGCGTACGAGTTAAATATCCGTGGAGTAAAGGCGGAAGGTAACTTAGATAATTTAAGAAAATTGTTGAGGGCTGCCATAAAGAAGGAAAAGGGGACAAATACTTCGAATTTCCTTCACATCCGTTTTCTTTTTCCGAGGATCAACAGGCAATAGTGTTGGGCCTTAAACAGTTGAGGGAATTGGTTGACGACTTTGAAGATTCAATCCACGGGGGTGCTTACAAAAAACTTAGCAGCAAAATCATCCATTATGAGGGTCATATAAGTCGTATGATTGTGGATAGGGACGAAGAGGGGAAGATTAAGGAAGAATTGTTGGGCCAATTAGAAAAGTGTAAAGCGAATTTAGCTCAAAAGTTACAATCTTTCGAAGCCAGCCTGATAGCCTTGTCTACAAATATAGGTGGTCCTGGGGATCCTTCAATTCAGGAAACGTCGACTCCTGTTCGAGCCAGTCGTCCAGGTCCTTCTTTTTTATATTCTAGGGGGGACATTAAGCCGGTACCTGTGAGCCAATGGGGATTAAAGTTTTCCGGGGATGGAGATGAGCTGTCGTTAAGCGCGTTTATCGAGCGAGTGGAAGAGTTGAGAGTAGCTCGTAATGTTTCATTGGAGGGATTATTTGATTCGGCGTTAGATCTTTTTACTGGGAAAGCTTTGATTTGGTATCGTGCGTATAGGGACACTGTTGACAATTGGGACGATTTAGTCAAATTCTTACGGGAAGAATTCCAACCTCACAATTATGATGATAAATTATTAGAAGAGATCAAACAACGAACGCAAGGTCCTAGTGAGTCGATAGGGGTATACGTAGCGGTCATACAGGACATGTTTAGTCGGATGAATGGTTGTGTTTCTGAAGCGTTTCTATTAAAAGTATTGATGAGGAATATAGCCCCTTTTTATCAAGACAAGCTTAGTTGCAGTCAATTCGATCCCAGATTTATTGAAATTAGGTCGACAAATTGAAGCACGGAAGGCGGCCGCAGAGGAATTTGTGGCAGATAGAAGATCAAGTATCTGACCTCTCTCCTTCAAAAAAAATCTTGGTCGATAATTCAGGGGCAATGTTAGACTTTTTGTTTGCGCAACTACAGGGGGATGAACGCCCATATCTGGAAGTGGAAGTGTTTGGGAAGGTTTTGTTGGGGTTATTGGATTCGGGGGCCAATCAAACCATTCTCGGTGGTAAAGGTTGGGAACTGTTGGGAAGAATGGGTCAGCAGTTCCCGCAAACCAATCCAAAAGGAACCAGTCTACGAAGTCTCCGACCCAATAGCAGGACTAAAACACGAAGAAGAAAGTTTTCAACTGGACCTCCAGGAGAACCATTGGAAAACCGTGAAAAGGCACTCCACCATTACTAGTAGACTCACAACAATAATAATAATAGGCATCATCATAATAGCATGGATCATCAGGAGAACCATCCAGCAACACCGACAACCAGTCCAACGTGGTCAGCAACCAAATCAATTTCAACCCGAAACCGAAGAATTCGTGATGGAACCGATTTATGGTCAAATCAGCCACAATCCCAGGCCAGCTCCACAGAGACAGTCGTCGGAGGTGGCAGAATGTTTAATCTCAAATTAAACATGAATTTTTTGAATTCTTTTAATTGTATTCTGTAATAGTGACCTGATTATGAAATTGTAGGTTTTACATTTCAGCGTAATAATTATCATTGCATAGCTCAGGTTACACAACATAACATAGTAATTTAATGGAAATGCAAACTCAGCGTCAGCAGTTGAGTAAATTGCACTTTGAAATAGGATAGTATAATGCTGTTTCTAGCTTTAATTATTGTATATAAACCAAGAAGTTTTTTAATAAAGACAGTCAAGAACCAAACTCGTTCTTACTCAAACACGTTCTATGACCAAAGCCTAAAATCTCTGGGGGTGAAGCTGCCCTCAGCATAGAACCCTTCAGTTATCAGTGACATGACTACAACGTCTTAATTCCTTGGCCCCAGTCTGGGCTAGGAGCTGATTAACTCAACTAAGTGTTTTTAAAAGAAACACTTTTACAAAAAAAGAAACTTCACAGTAAATCATAACCTAACTGTTGAATATATATATATATATTGAGATGAATGATAGTGACTGATTATTGATAAATAAATGAAATTATAAATTAATTTTGTTTTAACAATTTTCTTTTAATAACATGACACTTAATATATATCTTTAGATGTTGTGAAATACAATTTTTTAAAAGTTGAGCGCCAGGCTAAATATGAAATAGCCGATATAAGTTTATTCAATATATACCAATTTTATACCACGGTCGTTAGCTCGGTACAGCATAAAATTCACCTCAGATAGTCGGTTCTGAATGTGCCAAACTTACTTACTGCGCATGACATGCATAGGTTAAAATGAATTTCATTATCTTTCTTGCTATCATGTAATCACAATCGGCTTGTGCTAAATAAATAATTTTCTAAGTATACCAAATCACTTTTAAATCATCCACAAAAGGTAAGAATTGACGTTCACAGGTACGTGTACATATTCTTCTTACTATAGTTGTCGTAAATCGTACCTTATAGGATATTGTTTGACTTACTTTGGTAATACGAGGAGTAACAGCAATTTAGGCTCTCCAAGATGCATCCCAGGAAGCAGTTCCCGACGTCTCGTGGTTATTCTTCTATCGGATACTTATTTTGCAGCTAAGAGTTCACAGGTACGTTGTTCATTTAGGTAGATATTCAGACACTTTGTTATATGAGATTAAAACTTTTATTATATAGGAGCAATAGCGTTTAATATCATTTTACAATTCTTATTTTTAAAAGACCAAAAATTTTATCTTCATTCTATTTTTTTCTTGTAAACATTAATAATAAATAATATCTCTATAGATACAATACTTATATACCAGAATTTTTGCAAGCAAGTAACTTTGATTTTAAGATTAATTTTAAAAATCAAATTTAAACATATAAATTAATTATAAAGTTGTTAATGTATTTCTGACGCCACTTATAACACATAATTTGAATTCAGGTACACAAACAGCACTTCTCAAAGTTCTTTTTTTATAAACCCATATCAGATCTCCAAGCTGCTACAAAGAAATAATCCTTCCGGACAGCTTCAATTAATTTCATTTATGGTGATTAATGAATTAAAATCCTAGAAACTGGACCTGAATTCCATTTATAGGTAAGTCATGTCACCTTTTATAATATCTTGTTGTGTTGGTTTCTTTTTATATAAAGAAGTTCTTAAATATAAGTCATTCTTTGTGTACAGGACACCATAGCATATGCCTCAACTGCAATTCCAGTCAAACAAGAAACAACTCTGCTTTTATATGAATCTAAAGAAAACTTCCACAAAAGAAACAACCCTTAAGATGTGAATTAATATGCATGTATCCTTTATTTATATAAAAATAGTTAATTACGCTACGCAAAAACCATCTCAATATATACAGGGTGAGTCAATAAGGCGTAATTTTTCCATAACTTCTGACACCTTAAAGCTGCGGCTGCGATTCAAGTTTTAGGTGATTTAAATGATGGAAGTGCATATTTTAAAATTAGTTTCGATTATACAGGGTGTTCCATTTTAGAGGTACATGACGCATCGCAATTTTTTTAAATAGAAATACCCTTTTTTCTCCCGTATTTTGAAGCATCTTTAGTGGCCTATACAGTGGTGTAATATTTTTGGAATTCGTTGGTGGAATAATTAAATAAAAAACATTTTTCGAAAAAATCAGCGTTGGCAGACCAAATTTTGAAAGCTCAGTATGAGTCGATCTTTCGAGATTTAAAAATGGGCTTTTGCATAGGGGCAGAATAGGCCATGTTTTAATTCTTGCCTTTTGCAGAATTCGATTATCTTATACAGGGCGTAGTTTAGAAAGCCACAAACTCAAGACACTTTAAAAGAACCAAAACTAATTTTTTTCATATGGAACCACCCATAAAAAAGTTCATACGGGTGTGTATTTCATTTTTCTCTACAACTTTTGTAAAACATGTCATACGCCTAAAATCACCCGTTTTTGAGATGCGGACATTTCTTTTAAATTTTGGTGCTACGCACTACAATAATCAACTTACCTGCATGGAAACAATCGCGGTGGGTCGGAAACGAATTCATGCCAAATGTCAAAGCTTGTCAAAGTAATTAATGTCAATGTTTGGTTGCCACAAAGTTAATTAGTGGTAGGAAGAATGAACTTTCCTAAGGAGGAATTAGTAGACATGATCTACGCCCTGGGTGAAAGTGATAGAAACTGCCTTTTGGCTGCAAGAATATACGCCCAAAAATATCCAAACAGAAACCACCCGCAAGAGACATCGTTTCAAAGATTGAATGATAGATTTGAAGAAACTGGTAGCATTTCGTACAAGAAACAGAATCGTAGAAGGAGGGCCACGCATGAAGAAAATGAGTTTACTGTTTTACTGGAATTGGTTGAGGATCCGCATAAAAGCAGTCGACAAATTAGTAGGGAAGTAGATGTCACTCAGACGTCTGTGAGCAGAATTATTCGGCGACACAAATTTCACGCTTACCGTGTGCAACTTCTGCAGGAATTAAACGAAACTGATTTTCAAACAAGACTAGACTTTTGCCTGTGGGCAAATGAGCGAATACAGGAGACTCCTTTGTTTTTCGAAATGTGCTGTTCTCTGATGAAGCCACGTTTCACCGCAGTGGCAATGTGAATCGACATAATTTTCATTATTACGCAACCGAAAATCCTCATTTTACCCGAACTGTGGACCACCAGCACAGATGGTCTCGCAATGTCTGGGGTGGCATTGTTGGGGGATATATTCTGGGACCCTATTTCTTTGAAGGACGTGTGAATGGAAATAATTATCTTCATTTTTTGAAAAACGACTTTGAAAATTATGTAGATGATTTACCCTTAGATATTGTACGAAGACTATGGGTTCAACATGACGGCGCCCCTCCACATTACAGCGGCCAAGTTCAGCACTACCTTAACAACACTTTTCCTAATCGGTGGATAGGTAGAGAGGGTCCAGTTAATTGGCCAGCTAGATCACTTGATCTTACGAAATTGGACTTTTATTTACGGGGTTTTGTCAAAGATCAAGTATATCAAATTCCACCTACCACAAGAGACGATATGAAGCAAATAATACGGAATGTATTTCAAAGTATCCTGCCCCATACATTAAGAGTGTCGGGAATTCATTCAGAGAAAGAATCCAGTTGTGCATTGAACAAAACGGGCGACATTTTGAGCATCTCTTATGATCTTTTATTTAGTGTTATCGTTTTTTTGTTCTACGTTTATTGTTATGTTAATTCTTTGAAATAATGTCACTTCCCAAAAAGCAGTTTCTATCACCAACACCCAGGGTGTATACCATTTCTATTTCCTCAGGAAAGTTCATTCTTCCTACCACTAACTAACTTTGTGGCAACCAAACTTTGATATTAATTACTTTGACCCGCTTTGATGTTTGGCATGAATTCGTTTCCGACCCACCGCGATTGTTTCCATGCGGGTAACTCGATTATTGTAGTGCGTAGCACCAATATTTTAAAAAATGTCCATACCTAAATCACGGGTGATTTTAGGCGTATGACATGTTTTACAAAAGTGGTAGAGAAAAATAAAATACACACCCCTATGAACTTTTTTATGGGTAGATCCATTTGAAAAAAATGAGTTTTGGCTCTTTTAAAGTGTCTTGAGTTTGTGGCTTTCTAAACTACGCCCTGTATAAGATAATCGAATTCTGCAAAAGGCAAGAGTTAATACGTGGCCTATTCTACCCCTATGCAAAAGCCCATTTTTAAGTCTCGAAAGATCGACTCATACTGAGCTTTCAAAATTTGGTCTGTCAAGGCTGATTTTTTCGAAAAATATTTTTTATTTAATTGTTCTACCAAGGAATTCCAAAAATATTGCACCATTGTATAGGCCACTAAAAATGCTTCAAAATACAGAAGAAAAAAATGGGTATTTCTATTTAAAAAAATTGCGATGCGTCATGTGCCTCCAAAATGGAACACCCTGTATAATCGAAGCTAATTTTAAAATATGCACTTCCATCATTTAAATCACCTAAACCTTGAATCGCAGCCGTAGCTTTAACATATCAGAAGTTATGGAAGAATTACGCCCTATTGACTCACCCTGTATATATATTTATTTTCGGTACAAGTCGAGATCTTTTGGAGTTACAAACTGTACAAGATGAGATCCTTTTTGCAAGGTGAGATCCGATTTTGGATCTCGTCTTGTATCCATGTGTATATCGTACTCATTCAAGAGGACATGTGAAGGGGTGGTGAAATTCAAATTTTTGCCCGGAGCTCATTTTGTACCCATTTTGTGCGATTTTATACTCTAGAAGTTCATATAACTCCACTGAAGAGAGCGCTGCAGCGCCTTTTGTGTATAAAACCTCAAAATATATTTTGCAGTCAACTTGAGATCCGGCATGCTTGGCAACATCGCAGATAGTTGCGTCTTGAGTTCTTGGAACAACACTTTGCTAATCGCTTCGTTAGTCGTACCACTGCATTTTTTAAATTTATTTATTCTTAAAATTACTTCGTGCTTGTGTATCTCGTAAATAGTAAAAGCAACAAATTTCGGTTAAGGACTATTAGCACTACTTACTAATACCTAACATTTAAATAACAAAATAGCTTTTAGTTTTATTTAAAAAGCAGATAAATCCCAATGTTTTTATTTAAAATAAAATACTTGCAAATTATTAGGATACTTTCTGTGTTGTCTAAATACACGCCGTAGGTTTCTGTTTAGTCCAATACCATGTTGTTTAATTTAATTCAGAAAATTAACAAAATTACAGTTACAAAACTATCTTAACATTAGTAAGCCTTGACTTGGCAAAAATATTATCAATTGTAATGTTAAAAAATTGATTTTAGTAATAATGCGCAATTACACAAAAAATTACAGGAAAATAGACCATATTTAAAGCAAATAAATTTGTACGAAATTGTAGGCACCCTATTAGCACATTTAATTGTCAGTTAATGTCTTACTTAAAAGGGATTGCTTAGATAAAAAAACGTCAAATAAAAATTGTCATTATTTGTTTAAACTAACTCCCCGTCAAAAATATGTTTGGTTACTATATTTTAAACAATATAAATAGTTATCCAAAAAAAAACTTAAATTATTAAAAGCCAAAAATAAATTCAGTTTCTAGACAAGGTGTAGCGAATTTTTAAAGGACCTATACGAAGGTTAAGAATTGCACTTTACTTTATTCGAAAATGGTCTAGCTAGAAAAATAAATAACATTTCAATACTATGTAAAATGTACGTTAATAATGTGCAAGTGTATACAGGGTGAATAAAAAGTAAGGAACATCGATGCTACAGCCTTAAATAATAACTTTACGAAAAAAAGTTTCTAACGAAAGTTTCCTATCACGTTATTTGCCACAATTTGGCGTTTTTCATTTTTTTCGATTGTCATATGTTTTACCTATGACGTCATCGACATTTTTTTTAATCGTAACCTAAACTTGTTATGGCATGACCAGTTAGTGCTTTTTATTCTCTATACAGCCATGTAAAAATATCATACATTTGCATAATAAAAATTTCAAGAACAATCACGATAAACATTTATTTTTATCACTGGCAACATTTTTCATCAGGTACACTTATTGCAAAATAAACAAAAGACAATACCAATTAGTAAACTAGTTTCAAATCATATTTAACATCAATTTAAGAAAGCAAATGTTCAAAATGTTCGC
>JABXWE010011685.1:0-25440 GCA_014611495.1 Limonius californicus | reverse complement strand
TTTTTTACTGACCAAACTATTCATAAAGTTGTATGACGAAAACTGGTCCTCTGAGACTTTGAAATTCAATAAGCACGATTGTGTAGTAACATAGCCATTGTATTGAATATAGGAAGTGCTACGCGATTTTAAATTTAAATGCATTTGTTCCAATAATCGTCAGTGGTGACGGTAATAGGCACATGGCGACGTTTATGATGTACCAGTGTTCGTCATAGTCGAATTATTTTGTTTTTCAAGAGGTAACCTCAAAATGATATTAAAAATAGCTTTATCCATGCCTTAAATAACACAATTGATCAATACAACTTCAATATATGATCCATGCAAAGTGTAATGCTGATAACAAAGTAAGCCCTTACCTTAGCAAAATCACTAAGCAATAACGTCAAATCTAACTTCCGCACACATCACTTTTCGCGCAATTTTAATACAGCAGTGTTCCCAACATTATGGTAACGAGTTTATACAAAACAAAATATCTAGGTTTGGAACTTCAAATCTTAATAATGACTTAAACGTTAGATGTCACCAGATGCTTAATATTGGGCAAAAATGTCGAATACTGACGAATAGTGGGCCACTGACGGATACTGGTACTTTTACCTTACATACAAAATTGGTGTGTTTATGTAAGTCGCTGTTGGAAACAGTAGCGCAGGGAATATCCGTAGCTATATGAGTAGATAATGCGTGTGGCATGCTTGATCATTATTCCCTAGCAATGATTGGGGAAGGTAGTCAACTGGCAGAGGTACCCTCCTAAAGGCGCCTATATGAATCATCGTGATTACTATAAATGTTATGTCAATGTCAGGAGCACATCGACTGACTTTTATGTGGGGGAAAGGTAGTTTTTATTCGCCCTCCATAAGCTCGGCCCAGTGTGTGGTGGTAGCTTAGTTGATAGAACGCTCGTTTTCTGAGTAAAACGTAGCTTCTGGCTTGGATTCGAAACCTAAGCAGTACTATGCAGATTTATAAAAATCTTGTCTGCAGCCCACCACACACATTTTCCCAATCCGGCTTGCAACCGTGGGATCGTAATGCTAAAAGCGTTCTCTGGAATTTCTGTGGTCCGGATTCAACGTTAAATTGTAGGTCCCCCATTTCTACGTTAGCGAGGAGAAACAGTGGCAGAGAACAGGCCGATGCCCAGCAGTGGGACAAAAAGTTTGTCAGTGAAGGTCGACCCAAACACAATTTTGAAAAATAATTCATTGGTAGTTTTTTTTTTGTATATTAGACATATTAGTTGGAAACCAGTTGCTTAAATTATCATATACTAAATGGTGTATTGTTTGGAAATATCAACCCCATTCCCCTAAATAATGTCTTACAAAAATCCCAAATTTGGAATATACTATAAGCAACTTGTATAGGAAATGCGGAATTCCGGAATTTAGTAAAATACGGTATACAACCTCCAAAATTTACAATAGCCACAAATTGTTGCATCACACTGTGTATTATAGTTCAGCTTTCTTTAGTATCATATAATTTGCGATAGTATCTTCCGTGACTTCACGTTTAAAGTGAGTATTTTTAAATATTCAATAAAGTACGAAGCAGCACTACTTGATTGAAATTCGTATCTCCCAGGGAAAAAATTCGTTAACTAAGGGAAACGCGATACAGTGGCAAGTTCGTCTATGTGAAGAAAGTGTGTAATTCCCAGAACTTTTGTTAATTTAAAATATGTCAGGAAAATTTTTGTCGGCATGGTTGTGCCGGTCGTAAACTTATTTACGTTTTCAAAGCGAAACGTAGTTAGCAGTTGATTGGTTGCGTGACGTTTTAATTAAGACCCAATATATTTGGGAAACAGCTACACATGTTATTCCTGTTTGCGTGATTGAAATGTTGAGTATAAAGCTACTGATTTGCTGGAAACACAAGCGGCAGCTTTCCATGTTTGTGATACTCAAATTAATTCGGTTCTCGTCATACTACTACATGCTATTCAAATTAAAGAATTATTTCAGAAAAATTTCTTCGAGAATTTAATTGTTTCGTTAATTTGTTTATTTCGCTCATAACATAATATAAGAATTGATCGTGGAATATTAGATCTTGTTCAAGTTTATGCTTTCAACGAGAAAGTGTTAAGACGGAAACAATAATACAACTCTCACACCTCGACAGGATCGTTCTATAAATGTCAAATATTAGGTGTATACGTTTTATTCCAGTTCGTAGAACTAAAAATTGTTTATGGCGATTCGAACATAAAAAAGGAAACTGTAACAAATGTAAATAAAGTTGTGTTTGCCACGTGTGTATAACTAATTGAGAACTCAAGAGTCGCACCCCAAGACCCCAGGAGAGCAGATATACAGAGCAGAGCATTGTAAGTTATGGGACAGGGCGGCGAAACGCAAATGAAAAGATAGAAATGGTTTTGGCATCCTCTTGAGGTTGCGTGTAGCTGTTTATGATAGGCAATCTAGTGTACTAACGATTTAATAATCTGGTATCTAGCTACAGCTAAATAATGTGTGAATGCTGATCAGTATTGCTCATTATATGAAGGTGATGGTAATTGCGGGCTCTTGGAGTTTGGCCCGGTGATATTGAAAGCTTGTACAAGTGCGGTAGCCACCGAGTTGTAATTGCAAACCGCAGAACCCAGAATCCTGTGTTACATGTTTCGTGTTAGGCAGTTCGCACGGTTGTCACAGAGACATAGGTGGATTTTATCCCTCCCCTACTGACACCTTAGGGAGCACAGAATTGCGAATCGGAGCCGTAGGCCCCAAAATCCTGTAACATGTACGTTCTAGGCAATTCAATATGTGTCACAGAGACATAGGTGGACGGTTTCCTCCCCTATTAACTGGAGGCTGCGCCAGTGCAGCTGGTTTTCAGGTGTTCAAATGGTATTAAAGTAAGAAGAAGTAATTATGTAATGGACAATGATGTGGAAGTTAACAAACGCCTAAGCGGACCAATAAAGGGTTAATTATTCGATCCAAGTCTTAATAGTAAACTGGTGGGCGACACAGTTAGTTACACTACAGTACTTAATAACAGCAACCAATTGGTGAGTCCTTTCCTTTTTCATGTTTCCATATGTGGTGTCGCTTATTTGCGACCCTCGTCCATGTATGGTCCATGCACGGCACCATTGCAACACTCCTCCCTTACGATAAGTGTACAAGAAATATAAGCTTGGTTTCTTTTAAACAATCTTGTTTGTGAGTTGAATAAAACGAAGCGACGAAAACGCTGCGAACACTGTTATAATAAATATTATCATTAAACAACACATCTGAACATGCACAAGTCTGACATCCAAAAACAAGCAAAACTGATGGAACTCTGTTCATCCTGTTCATCCTATTATATAAATTATTACAGTTTCTTCTTCTTCTTCTCTGTGCCGTATCTTCATTGGACGTTGGCGATCATCATGGTCCATTTAATGTTGTTACCTGCAACGCAGAACCGGTCTCTCGATGTCATTCGGATCCATTGTCTTAAGTTTCGCAGCCACGATATTCGACGTCTTCCGGGCCCTCTTTTTCCGTACAGTTTCGTAACAGACGAAATAGAGGATGAAGCTTCAGAAGTTTTATCAAAACCCCCAAATATACAATTATTCGTCCAAATAAAAACGAAAAAAGTCAAGATTAGCACAGTGCGCCAAAATCTTATGGACGATGGTGCATCTTTGCGTATGAAGATAACTATAATGGAAATAAGCAACTGTGATTTCTTAGTTTCTGGTCCGACAACTAGCCGTTAAACCTGTCAAAAAACCTGCCGAAAAGAAAATATAGAGAAATCGGGCAGAGGACTCTACTCCAAAGACCAAAGCTGTCAACCGAGCCAAAACCACTCAAAAGGGTCCAATATTCGCGATGTCCGTGAACACAAACCACCACACTAGAAGAAAATAGCTGAATGTGTAAGGGTTGGCATTCTACCCCAACAATTCCCAAAATGTCTTCTCACAACGAACCACCTAAAGACCGTTTAGAATAAATTTTACACAAATTAGTAGAACAAAAACACGCGAGTGTAAAGCCTGAATTCTTTAACCCCGCTTTTAAACCAGGTTGGCTCGTTCTGTTATAAATAAATCAACATCAGAGTAACAGAAGGCCACAACAGAAGAACTAAAACCTTGGGAAGAAGCTTCGTTAAAAGCTGTAGAGGAAGAGGAAAATCCTCGAAGAAAATCATGGTGACCTACTTCATGAATAGTACTAAAGACCCCATCAGAACGATACTGAGCTGCGTAAGTGCTCAAAATCAAGATATGAAGGATGGAGAATACACCGAAGAGCTAATAAAATCTTTCCTGGCCAAATGAAACATGAATTTACCACAAATCTATCGAAAATCTGGGAACACAACTATTTTAAATTTGCTACCAATTCGGCGAAATTCAATTCAGGCATAAGAGCGGCTCATCAAAAATTAAATAAGACAAGGGAAAGACTGTCCAAGAGGGGATAGTGGTTCAAAAGAAAAAGAAAAGCCGAAGGACAAGAGACAAACAGAAGAAACTGACAAAACAACTCCAGCGTCTAAGGGAGTAGAGCTACCCAAAACCAAATAAAATAGCACCACCAAAAGTTACAGCCGGTGTATTTACCAAGGGATTTATTTGTGGAGAATTTGACGTAGAGGAAATATAAGTCCCCTAGTCCTACGGTGAAATAATTAGAGGACTACCAACTCGAGCACGTAAGTTGAGTTACTAACAGCAATATGAAAAACACAGGGCAAGTATGCTGTTTAATATTAAAATAAACTTTGTTTCAATTCCAGAGCTAACCACAAAAGACTTGCCTGTAGTAGCAGCAGAGATGGCGACAGACAGGAGAACACAAGAGATAGTTTTTGACTCGGCTTACCTCCCCGGTGACAGGAAGAAGCAGCCTCCAGACGAGATCGCAAACCTAATATGTTACTGCAAAAGAAGGAATAAACACTTTGTAATAGACTGTGATGGTAATACACACCATATTATTTGGGGTAGCAGTGGTACCAACAAAAGAAGCGAATACCTTCTCGTCTATTTGACTACTAATAATAATATGAACACTGTCAATGAGAGAAATTTGCTTACCAACAACGTAAATCAACAGAATCTGCTCTACACAATCTCCTAGATAAGATTGAAAGGGCAGTAAGAGCAAATAAAGCAGTCATTTGTGCATTTATTAATGTTGAAGGTGCCGATTTAATAAGAAGAGGTATGAACAAGGAAGGTATACAACGTACAACCGTAAGATGGACTTAGTCCATACTAAGCCGGCCTCGCTGGTGTAGTGGTTAGAAAACTTGCCTTTATGTAAGGGACGCGGGGTCGAATCCGGCTGTCGGATAAGAAGTGAAGCCGTAAGTCCAGTCCTACTGGGATATGTGACACGGTAAAAATTACTACTGGGGTCGGTACTACTCCAGATAGGCAAAATTCGCAATTAGAGTATACAAGCGGCCAAATAGGGCCTGAATGCAGAGAAATATTTTGCAAATCCAGTCTTTGATCTCTTCCAATCAAAACCAAAAAACCAATTCATACTAATATATCGAAGGATAACAGCAAAACTGGGAAATGACTCGATAACCGTTAAGGCCATGAAAAGATGTCTGGAAGGTGAATATTTACCCCTGCTGTGGCCAATGGTCATTAAGAATTTAGCCACAAAACTAGGTGACTCTGAAGTTAACCTACAGGGATACGCAGATGACCTAGTAGTCAGCATTACAGGTAAACATGACAGGATAATTTACATCCTCATGCAGAATGCTCTCGACAGAATCAACGACTGGTGCCACAAAAAGAATATAAATATTATTTCGAACAAAACATTGCCTGTACCATTTACAAAACAGAAGAAGTTCCTTTTCATGCCTCCATAATATAGTACACAAGTACACCTTTCCACTGAAGTTAAATACCTGGTAGTCATACTTGACCAGAAACTCACTAGGGAACTCACTCGGAAGAGTTACCCAAAGAGCAACAACGGTAATCTGGATTTGCCGTAGACTAAAGCCAAATATGATGTTTTAGTCGTATCTAATGATGGTAAAATATGAAATAAATCACTGCGCGTGACAGGTTGCTAAAAATGCAACGGTTGGCCTGTATAGGAACCAAAGAAGCTTTACTTGCCCAACTGTAGCATCAAAGGCTACGCTTAACTTTCTTTCGCTACACCTGCAAGTAAGAACTACGCTCTGTACCAACTGACATATGTAACAATGCCAGGTAGGATCCCCTGTGAGCTCTATTTAAATTGGGTTTTACGTTCCACCAAACATGGAACTCGTGGGAGTTGTATGGTACACGGACGGATTCAAAACAAACACTGGCATGGGTGTAGGTATTCACAGCTGTAGTAAGACTGTCAGAAGCCTGTCTTATCAGACAGCCAAGCAGTACTTACAGCTCTGAAATGTTATTACAATATTTTAAGTCTGAAATTGCTTGAGGATGTCTACAAACTATAAAGCAGCTGGCAAGAAATAACATGGTAATGTTGATGTGGGTACCAGGCCATGAAGATATTACTGGAAACAAGATAGTGGATCGCCTTGCCAGAGCAAGTGAGGAATCTCATTTCATTGATTCAAGACCTTTCTATGGCGTTGTAAAACGCCACATTATGGTTGGAAAAATAAATGGGCAGACAACCAAAAGTCCACCTGCTCGAACTATACCCTTGCTGCAAGACAGGCGAAGAAATTTATTATTTATTTTCCAAACAGAAACGTGAGAATTATAAAATTATAAACCGCCAACGGTTTCAATACCTACCTCCCTGGAAAGTCTTTGGTTGGTAAGAAGGTTAGCACTGGAAGGATTTTATTAGATTAGAAGAGTTTTTCAAAAGATCTCAACAAGGAGAAGTGAGGTGGGGCAATTTCTGCCAGAATGATCTTCGATACAATTTGCAATCTTCTTCTTCTTCTGACTTTTAGGCTGCCGCTTGTTTCACTCCGGTATGCCTTTATAATGAATCTATCCATCTTCTTTGTAGCCTTCCAACACTTCGTATGCCTCTAGGAGGTTTCTCGCTAGCTATCTTTACTATTCTATTCGCCGCCATTCTAAGTACGTGTTGATTCCATTTTTGTGTTCGGTATTGAATCCACTCATTAATGGATTTAATGATACATTGTTCTCATATCCTTTCATTTGGTATCCGTCTCTCTTGCTTTTATTTAAAATTTTCCGCAACAATTTACAATCTACAATCTCTTTTCAAGAATATCCGCCCAAGGATGGTTCATCTTGTTACTACCCATATATTTCTGGTTATTTAGCTACCTCCTTTGTAACCAGATTTTTTTAAATTAATCAGTTAAATATTTCCAGTAAATAGTTAAGTAATTATTTAGTTATAGTTGAACTCTGAAAAATACCAGAAATGATTGCTATTGAATCGTACTACATGAAACTTGTTACAAACATCAAGTGAGCGTTAAAATAGCAGAATTACCTTCGAATGTTTGGTTTTATTACTCTTAATATATAATAAAATAGTGAGCATCTAACTACTTTTAGTATAAAAAACTGAATTACTGTTTGAAGTGATTTTGTTGGTGAATTACTCAGAAGGAACTTTTACTGCAGGAACACAATGCGTTTTGCAAAATTTTCAGAAAAATAAACGAATCAACAATTATTAGTGGAAATTAATGGTAGCTTCCCAACTTTTTGCAAAGAATCTTCGAAGAGTAAAATTCTAACTAAAATTCCCTTCACCCAAATCATTATATAACAAACAATAGCCAAACTTTACCACACCATCGTATAAGCCAGCACAAACATTCTAATTAATCTGACAATTTTACTCAAGTTATACAGAAAACGAACACGTAATTTGTTTATTTAACAATACAGGAAAGCTGTGCAGCTGTCTGTTGTGTAAAGCATAAACTTTGCAAATAAATGCATTTTTCGCAATTGAAATTAAACATAATATAACAATAAAAAAAAAGTAGTTACAATTGCTACAAAGCATAGTTGCAATTCTACCAACCAAAAATATTTTATCGGATTTCCATTCTACTAATTAAATCTACTGCCATTGTAAACTTCCACTTTGTTCATACACATAACATAAATTAAATTTAATTAACTCTGGTTTTCACATTATTTGATCTTTTCGTGACTCTCTTCAGGGTGTGTTTTATTTTCACCCTTACATATTTCATTAACACGCATTTTCATAGCAAGAACAGCATCCCCAATAGAATGTTTAAAGCAAATGAAGAAACCTTTTTGGTGGCCTCTATTCTGAGCTTTGCTAGAAACAGTTTATTTTCTCTTTGCAGTTTTGTTGGTAACAATATCTGCATGCATAAATCAACTTGTGTATGAGCGTAAATTCCGTAGAAGAGAAATCCCCAGACTGATAAGATTTTCCAAAAAAATAATACCGGAGTTTTCTGATTGGGTTGATATTAATTTTATTATTATACAAAGTTTTTAGTAAATGGGCGGATATAACCAATGTCCGCAAACTAACTATTTGCACTATTGTGAAAAAACGTACAGTGTAAGGTACTCGCAAGTAAATAAATATAACATTTATAAAATACAACAGTCTAATGAGTTAAAGTCAGGGGATCTAGGTAGCCCTGCGATTATATTCACCGTTCTATTCTTTGTCTTTATTGGTAATAGTATTCTCTGACATTGAAAAGTGTGTAGGAGTCCCATCACATGTAAACCCTATCATTCAAGGTCACCTCTTCCAATACTAGGAGCAAAGTGTTACTCAAGAAGTCAAGATACAATTCACCAGTCAAGCGATTTAAGAAAATCAAAGGCTCTTACAAAATACTGAGCTAAATATTTAAAGAAAATCGATGCCCATATATTTACTCAACAACAGTGTGAGGATTTTCGTCCGCCCAAACATGATTACAAATTGATGCTACCGTTATGTAAAAGTAGCTTTTTCGGTGCATAAAATATTGGCAGCAAAATGTGGAATTTCTGCAACTCTTCTTAATATGAATCTAAGAAACACCATTCTTGAAGCATAATCAGAAGCAGTAAGGGCTTGTACTGGCTGGATGTGGTATAGGATACAATTGTGTAGAGTAAACAAATAATAATATCGTAAATTTTGTTTTCCATGGCAAATGGAAAGCCTACTACTGAATTTTATTAATTAAAAAGCAAAATCGATGCCCATATATTTACTCAACAACAGTGTGAGGATTTTCGTCCGCCCAAACATGATTACAAATTGATGCTACCGTTATGTAAAAGTAGCTTTTTCGGTGCATAAAATATTGGCAGCAAAATGTGGAATTTCTGCAACTCTTCTTAATATGAATCTAAGAAACACCATTCTTGAAGCATAATCAGAAGCAGTAAGGGCTTGTACTGGCTGGATGTGGTATAGGATACAATTGTGTAGAGTAAACAAATAATAATATCGTAAATTTTGTTTTCCATGGCAAATGGAAAGCCTACTACTGAATTTTATTAATTAAAAAGCAAAATCGATGCCCATATATTTACTCAACAACAGTGTGAGGATTTTCGTCCGCCCAAACATGATTACAAATTGATGCTACCGTTATGTAAAAGTAGCTTTTTCGGTGCATAAAATATTGGCAGCAAAATGTGGAATTTCTGCAACTCTTCTTAATATGAATCTAAGAAACACCATTCTTGAAGCATAATCAGAAGCAGTAAGGGCTTGTACTGGCTGGATGTGGTATAGGATACAATTGTGTAGAGTAAACAAATAATAATATCGTAAATTTTGTTTTCCATGGCAAATGGAAAGCCTACTACTGAATTTTATTAATTAAAAAGCAAAATCGGCTCTACTTCTGTAACAGTTAGTCTGCGGACACACGCTAATCCAGATTTTTTTAGATTGATGAGTTTCTTTTGAGTTGTATACTTCTATAATGTCTCTTGAAAACTTTTATCTTAAGGCTCTATATTTATTATGATTTCATTTAATTTACCAAAATGTGCTCAAATTAAATTGGCCACACTAACTTTTAAAAATATTATTTCCACGCTACTGTTCGCTACTAGGTACTGAAACTATATAAAGATTTATTGTAGATGTATTCACCTTTAAGACGGTATCTTAAGTGGCATAGTACTCATAAGGGCACTTTTAATACAATTTTCCTGAATAGAGTGCTAATTAAAACTTTCATACAAATTTATATTTCTTAGAAAGACTTCTGAAGGGATAAATTGGCCGTAAGCGTGGCTTTAAGAGAACTGTGCTCTGTATACCAGCTTCTAAACTCGATAATGACCCTAGGCAGAACTGAAAGTGAGCATTTCTTAAGACTTAAGAGAATAAATACACTATTAATTAATTGTTTAAGGACAAAAGACATTCACTACAGTACACAAAACAGTACGAGAAATATGACTACCAAGAGAAGTGCAGACCGTTTTGTTCAAGTAGAGCGAAAAACAATTACCATAAATAATGATAATACAATATTAATTTTTGTGTGAAGGTATTATTTGTTGTATTAAATACAAAAATACAGAGTCCTGTTTTCTTCCTGAACCAAGTTACAACATCTATAGATACACTTGTAACAACTAACTGTAACGTTGAGTAATAGTTTGACAATCAATGACCTGCGCTATTCTAATGGCTTGGTACTTATTATAGTTTAGCACTCTTATGGACAAAAAGTTTCTGGAATTGGTTCTGTGTTTATTGATGTCAAGAGATAAATTTGTTGGTTTTTCTTGCAGGTAATTCTTGTAAACGGCATCAGCGAAAAATGATTGAAAAGAGTCGAGAAAGCCACATACATATTTGAGATGTAACATCAATAAAAAATGGGTCCCTTTTGCTGAGATCAAAATCCGAATAGAGAAAGCCCGACCAACCTTAATTCTTATGAAGAAGGTATTGTGCAGCCATGAACAGAACCTAAATCTACAAATGCGAATAATGCGACGTTACGTGTTTCTGGTACTTTTGGCATGGAAGCATGAACGCTTACGCAAGCGATGCTTAAGCGCCTTGAAGGATTTGACATGTTTCGTAGATCGCTGAGAATTAACTGGACGGGCAGAGTCAGAAATGAAGATGTGCTGGGTCGCAAGGAACTGAGATTATCAAAACCACTAAAAAAACAGAAATTTGGCATCGCCATGCGACATCCAGAGCAGTAAAACATCGTACACCTCATTGTTCAAGAAAAAATCGAGAGTAGCCGAGACCCTGGCAGACGAAGAACTTGACGGTTTTAAAACTTCTGGCAATGGTTCGAATAATCCACGATACCACTGTTCCGGGCAACTGTGAACAAAATTATCATATATGATAGCCCACAATGCCCCACCGCTCAGCGATAACGGCATTCAAAGAAGAAGAATTCTTCTTCTTGAGGTTTTTCAGAGAGTTCATGTAGTTATTAAGTGTATTAAATACTAGCATAGCAATGAGATCGTAACGACGTGCTTTGCAATTGAATTTACAGTAAAGTGCATGATATTAATTATTATTGTGTAATCGTTTCACTATCATAATTTTATTAAAACTCATATCAACTGTGTTAAGAGTATATATTTTTCAAACATACATATCTTGTAACTGTGGAGATTGCTTTGATTAATAATAATTTGAGCGAAGTGAAATCATAACAACCCACGAGTGTATTGTAATTCAATATTTGTCATTGAATCGGAAACAATACTGGTAGGATGCACACAAACGAATATTTGCAATAAGGTCAATAGAGGTGAAAGGAGTACGGAAGTAATATGTAGATGCGTATCATGAGAAAAAAAAATTAGATTAATGTATATGTGTATCAGTAAAAACTCAGGAATAGATTATTTAAACATATGTAGAGATGTAAGATGTGAATTTACCAATAAATATTTGGTGTTTGGAGTAATTCGACTTATTTGTAATAAAACATCTTTAATATTTCTATTTTTTTTTACTTCCTCTTAATATTCTCCAGTGGTTTTTTAGTGAAACACGCCGTATTGTTTCATGTATCAAATGTTTCTCTTTTTTAAGGAAAACCTTGTATTTTTTTTAATTGCAAATATTTTGTTTGTTACTTCTTATACAATCTTATACTTCGACAACACTCTGTTTGTTGGTGTAGAATGAAACGTCCAAATGGTAATTTTTAGATAATCGGAAGTGCATTTTAAGGGATGACAAACATAATTTTCCTAAATCAGAATTTGAGGATTCTAAGAGGTTGGTAGTTTGAAGTCATAACATGTACAGAGTCATTCTAAACTTGTGCTAAAAACTTTAACCACGTACAGCTGAGGTTATTTAGCCCTCAAATTCAGCAGAGTTGCGAAGATATGGAACTTGAAAGTTATTTACATCAATTCATTAAAATGTAAATGTGGTTTTTATCCGACTGTAACTTTTTCACTAGGAGACGTAAATGCACAAATAGGGATAGAAGAGTGCTACATACCTACCATAGGCAAATATAGCAAACATGAAAATACCAACGAAAATGGACATTTGCTAATAGATTTTTCCAAAGAAAAAGATATAAGAATAAAAAGCACCCACTTAAAAAAAAGAGATACATAAGGGCACCTGGAGAGCACCAGATGGCTCATACGTCAACCAAGTAGACCATGTCCTCATTGAAAAGGACGAGGCAAAATACATAATGGATACACGAACATTCAAAGGATCAAACGGGAACTCGGATCATTTCCTAGTCGGCATAAAAATCAAACAAGAAATACCGGTAGAAAGAAGCAGGTGGAAAACAAAAAGAACACAATAAGAATTATGCAGGATGGTAAAAAATTAAGATAGAACAGTGTATAAGAAAAACCTGAGCAAATAGATTAGAAATAATACAAGAATCCGATGACATAGAGCAACTATGGATGGAACTGAGCAATGCAATGGAGCAGAGCGTAAATATAGACAAAGTGAATACCGTAAAGATAAATAGCACATGGTTCGATACTGAATGCGAGAATGAAATACATAAGAGGAGCATACTAAGAATGGTAATTGTCAAAACACACTCGGAACGGGTAAAAGCAGATTACAGAAAACAAAGGAAAACGTATAAAAAATCTAAGAGAAAAAAAAAGTTAACACCAGGAAGAACTATTGAATAGCATACAAAATAGCTATCGAAATAAAGAAATACGGAACCTGTACCAACAGCTGAAAAGACAAAAAAAATGATACCAATCAAAAACAATGTTCTACAAAAACAAAAACGTAGAAGAATAGGAAACAAAGTGTCAATATTACAATTTACTTTCAGTTTAGACCGCATCGTCATTTGGGAACTACACCCAGCATTATCAGGTAAGGTCCGACCTGTAGCTTGTCTGCCTTTACAAGCATTTGTTCAATAAGTTTAAGCAATATTTGTTCGTAGGCCCTGCCTGCCTAAACAGGGCCGTGTGCTTATATTATTTAAACCTTGGGGCGGACAAGGATTTGATCTTGATGTATTTTGTTTGCCAGGACAATATCCGTAAAGGATCATATATCAAATTTAAAATCAGCCTGGATCTACAATATCCCTCGCTCCTGTGGCTCAAACTACATCGGACAAACTGGTCGTTCCATTGAGTTAAGATTGCGAGAGCACAAAGGTGATTGCAAACATAAACGCATCACAAAATCTGCGGTGACTGAACATACTGGTTGAACTGGACATAAGATGGACTTTGACAATGCTCGGGTACTCGCCAGAGTGCCTCATTACTTCCCTCGGATCATACGTGAAGCAATTGAAATTGAAAAACAACCTAACAACATAAACAGGGAGGATGGTTTTAGACTCAGTAAAGCTTGGACTCCATCATCGATCACACAATCACGCTCCACCGGATCCGTCTTTGCCCAACGGTGACAGCCAACCAGAACTCCGTCGTTCTGCCCGACTAGCTCAAAGAGGTTTAAATACCTCCGCTTCCCGGATTAGAGTTCAGTGTTCTATTCACTCTGAAGATGCAAGCTGCAATGTCTTGCGAAACGTTAGTTTGTATGGGTTTACAAACAGCTAACAGGCATAAGCCCCAAGGTTTGAATAATCTAAGCACACAGCCCTGTTTAGGCAGTTCGAGAAACCGCGAAAGCCTCAAAGAATGGAAACAAAGTGTCGGAGAAATTTGAGGTACATGAAGGATGAAGGCAAGACGACCCGCTGTCCTCAATACTGTTCAATTGTGCACTAGAATATGTCATTAGAATAGCAGACCTAAATAGATCAGGATTAGTTTAGAATAACAAAACCAATGCTTGGCGTTCGCGAACAACTTGGTGATACTAACGAGAAGCAAAGAAGAATTCAAAATGACAAACCTTACGTTTGAAAAGGCAGCACAGCCAATCGGACCAATCATAAATGAAAAGAAAAGTAAATACATGATATGGACAGAGCAAGAGTATAACAGTACAAATAGACTAAACATAACAACGAATAAAGCAAGGATATAGAAGTTTGAAGAGGTAGACAGATTCACGTATGTAGGTAGAGAGTGCTATAAAATACGTGGTACCAGAAGAGAAATTCAGAGAAGAATCATGGCAGGTAATCGATGTATACGGGCATCTAATAGCTGCATATACAACAAAAATTTTTCAAGAGGGCTGAAAATAAAAATGTACAAAAGTATAACAAGACCGATCGCAACTTACGCAAGTGAAACGTGGGCACTAGGAGCGACAGAATACAAAATTTTAGGAGTGTGGGAGAGGAAAGTGCTGAGAAAGATATATATGGAAATAAATTCCAAGATAATTGGGAAAGAAGAACTAACAAATAACTACAGGAGTTATACAACCACATAGATATAGGAGCTACGGTGAAAGACCAAAGACTGAGTTGGTTAGGATACATAACAAGAATGAATAACAGCAGAATCCCGAAAAAGCTAATGGAAAGTATTATAGGAGGAAGGAGAAGGAAAGGAAGGCCGAGAACAAGATGGAAAACAGAAGTAATGGAAGACATAGAACAGTGCAAGCATTGACGTGAAAAGACTAGTGACAAAAAAGTGGGAAAAACAGTTGATCGCAAACATGGTAATACAGGGTTGGTCATAGCAATGTTACCATTTTAATACTAAATATCTTTTAAACAAAACATAAAACAGTTTTCATTCTTATCATAAATTGTTCTATACACATTTGGATTTTATGACTTAAAGATGGAATCTTTCAAATAACCACCATTTTCTTCAAGTCTTGAAGACGTTGAGGGAAAATTGTCATGACTCGTCGTAACATTTCCTCGGGGATAGCTTCAATTCCGACAGTAATGCGGTTTTTTAACTCGTTTAAGTTATTGATAGGTACGGAAAAAACTTTTTCTTTAAAGTTAAAATTATATTTGCGGCTATCAAGTCTGGACTGCACGCTGCCCAGGGAATATCGCCGAAACGCGAAATCAAACGTCCAGGGAACAAGTTACGTAGAATTGCTAACGATCAGTAGCGGTATGAGCAGTGGCTCCGTCTTGCTGGAAGTAAACATTTTCGATTCCTCGCCGATGTAACTCTGGTTGCAGAAAATTTATCAACATATCTACATAACGCTCTAAATTTACCGTTACTGGTCGACCATTAACATCTTCAAAGAAGTAAAGTCCGATGATTCCCATTGATCCCACAGCACAGCAAACAATCACCTTTGGACTGTGCAGTGGTTTTTCATGAACTTCCCTACGATTTGTGTCAGACCAATAGCGATAAATCTGCTTATTGACAAATCCCGCTAAATAAAAATTGGCTTCGTCAGACATCAGAAGCGGATTTGGCAAATCAAGATTGATTTGAATGACGTTGTGAATATTCTGACAACATACCAGTCGATTTTCTTTGTGACGTGCATTGAACAACTTGCATCTTGTAGGGATGGAATTTTAGGTCCAAGTGCAAAATTCTTCGAAGACTTCTTTCAGAAATGTTAAGAGTTAAGAAGTGCCGTTTTGCGAAACGTTTAGGACTGTGCTCAAATGCATTTCTCACTCGTTCAATATTCTCTGCATTTCTGATAGATCTTCTGCGACCCATTCCTTTTTTGTTGCGAGCGGACCTTTGATCTTGCCATTTCTTGATCCATCGGCCAATGGTCAGTCGAGATGGTGCATCCCCTCTGCCTCTGTCTCCAAATTCCATACGAAACGCGCGTTGTACTGCAGTAATTGACTGCAAATTTGCAAATGTCCCGACCACAAATATTCTTGCTTGCACGGGCCAGCGATCCATTTTTAGCTGTCACTACTGACATATAAAATCCAAGGGTATGTTTAACAATTTATGATAATAATTATAAATGTATTATGTTTTGTTTAGCATTCGACCGTGTGTGGCATACCGGACTATTATACAAATTAAAGCTTACTCCTCCCACACCCTATTATCTCTTACTCAAATCCTACCTGTCCGATCGTTATTTTCAAACAAAATACAATCAGGAAACATCCGCATATTACCCCATCAAGTCAGGAGTACCGCAAGGTAGTGTGCTGGGACCCTTCCTCTACCAACTTTTTACTACTGATATCCCAACTTCAGTCGGCACGAAAATAGCTACTTTTGCGGACGATACCGCACTAATTTCCGTAAACGAGAATCCACAAGTGGCCTCAGAGAACCTCCAGCACCATCTCAACCTCCTCAACGACTGGCTCGGCAGGTGGCGAGTAACAGTAAACCAACTTAAATCAGCACATGTTACTTTTACAAATAGCCAAATTGAATGCCCTGAAGTGACAATTAATGGTATCCGACTTCCCGTGAAAAATGAGATAAAATATCTTGGACTGACATTGGATCGCAAATTAACATGGAAAGCTCACATAATAAACAAGAAAACACAAATCAACCTAAAACTGCGTCAAATGAGTTGGTTAATAGGCCGGAAATCCAAAGTAACAACTGACAACAAAATTCTCTTGTACAAATGTATTATTAGACCTATTTGGACATATGGAGTTTAGCTTTGGGGTTGTGCTAAACCTTCAAATACCAAAATCATCCAAAGGCTGCAATCTAAAATACTAAGGATGATATTCGACGCTCCTTGGTACGTCAGTAACAAAACTCTACATGAGGACTCAGGCATTCCCCTCGTTGAAGACGTAATCTGTAATCTAACCAGGAGTTACTTAAACAACCTGCCTGGACACCCAAACGATGAAGGTGGTACTTTAATCGATCCCCCAGTAGTACAAAGAAGACTAAGCGGAAAATGGCCTACAGATGTGGACCCATAGCAAATTAAACTAGACCTCTCAAGCTAATTACATAAATAGTAATTAAATTCGGAGTGTAGTCACTGGACTACTACTCCATTCATTGTACATTCGTTAAACTAATTTACTTATTGCTATGTAAAGCAGATTGTAAATTTCCGACAATAATAATAAAAAAAATACATGTCTTATATCTCCTTACCGCATATTTATTACATTTAAAAAAAACTACTAAAAATACATGGGTCGTACCCCGCGGGTTCAGTTAATTAAATTGAATGTAATAAAATAAATAAGCCCAAACAACCAACGTGTTTTAAAATTTCACAAACTTTCGCAAAACAATGCTCGTTAAGCCAAAAAATGTTCCAACCCGCTCAAGAGTTTGAAAGGTGGAACAAATATTTTATTTCGCGAGAGATCTAGCTGTACACATTAAATACAAATTTAATGATTATTATACTATGTTTATTTCGTTCTCTAATAAGAATGACCTTCGATCAGCAACAGGGGTAACTAGTAAACGTGAGTAGTTAAATAAGCTCTTGCACAACAATTTTTACAAAACAAACAGGATAACAAGTCATTAATTAAACTTAAAAGCATTATGAAGCAATGTGTAAATAAATACTCCTTTTTAATGATATCTTGCTTAATTTCATACAAATTGTTATAGAATACGATATAGTGCCATATGTCATAGAAACTTGCCTCCATTTCTTCTTAAAAACGCATTCCTTGGAGAAAAAGTCTCCAAGTTGAAAGTAAATAAGAATGCGGTTGAAAAACACAAAATCGTATTTTTCTTATCTGATTATCCTGTTATTATTATTAGTCATTACACATAATTAAACAATTAATATTGAAGCGAAATAGAATCAGTTTACGATATTAAAAGGGTGTGTTTTAACACGTTTGTCCGTCAGTTAGTTTTTAACAACAAACGTCGTGCTTCTACGACATAATTAATCAAAGTGTTAAAAAACAATGAACTCATTAGGTTCAATAGCATATTTAGCTTGCACAATCCTTGAATATGCGACAATTGCCTCATTCTGTTTAGAATGTAGGTAAAATTGTTATGAAAGTGGCGTTTATTATTTACTACCTTTAAACGCCGTATTACTGTTTGTACAAATTATTCATTTATTTGAAAGTTGTTTTAATTGACCGTTTGTTAAATTAGCTTGGAACTGCTAGAGTGATTTTATTTATCTCGTCTAATTATCTGCTTCTAGATATAGAGACGGTAAAAAGTTATTGTTTCTTTAATTTATTGTTATAACTTATTTGTTTGTTTGCGCTTAGATTAGAATCTCTTGACAATAAGAACCGTAAGGGTGTGAAACTGTCACTTATTTCTTTATTTTGTAACTAGTAATGCGAAGCAGACACTCCTCAGAATTTCATTTGACATTACTATGGAAAACAATTAAAAAGAGAAATGCATTTTTATAACTGTAAAGCTGTAAAATCGGTGTACTAGTTCCGTATCCCTTCCACCTATCTCAATTCTCAGCATTATCACCATTCCAAATAGAAACACAACTAAGCCACTTCCATCACATAACGTATATACAGTATATACAGAGTGTTTAAAGGAAGATCGGATATACATACGTATAGTACCAAACACAAAAGTTTTATTCAACGTAACCACAAACCAACTGTTTCAGAAATAGAGATGATTTCACTTATTTAAATCAATACATTGCATTATTGTCGATAAACGAACAGTAAAGGCACTAGCAAGTAAATAAATATATTATTTTCCGAAATAGAAAAGTCTAGTAAGTTCAAGTCGGGAAATATGGATGGGCTTGCAATTAGATTTCTGGTCCTATTGATTTGTTGTTATAGGTATTCTCCGACATTAATTGAAACATGTTTAGGAGCTCCATCGTGCATAAAGCACAGATAATCCCTATTGTTCAAAGGCACGTATCCTAGTAGTGCGATAAAGTATTATCCAAGAAGCCAAGATACAGTCCACCAGTCAAACGATTTAGTGGATTCGATGCTCAGTCAAACATTTAACAAAAATTAATGCTGATGTTTCTGCTTGAGAACAGCTTGCCGATTTTCGTCTGCCCAGCCATGATAGTTATGCGGATTATTGATACCGTTATTCGTAAATAAAATATTAGCAACAAAGTTTGGTTTTCCTACAACTTTTCGGAGTATGAATCTGCAAAACACCATTTTTGAAGCATAATCAGAAGCAGTAAGGGCTTGTACTCACTGGACATGGTACAGTATACAATGTTGTACAATAAGCAAAAATAACGTAAAAAGCCTACTATTACAATTTATTGATTAAACTATACAATTGCCTCTATTTCCTCTATAACCACACGCGCATAAATTATCCGACCTTTTCTTAAACACACTCTATTCTTATGTATTTATATATACCGAATCCCTGCGAGTTTTTGTTTAAATAAAACAATCGCTTTACAATTTACAGGGTGTCCGTAAATTGCCTTAAAAGCTTCAGGTAAACTTTTTCCTCTAAGAATTCTTAGGACAAATCTGCAAGAAAAAATTTGCTCCGCAGCTTAGTTTTCTTGTACGATGGTGTTAAAGTTCATACAGTTAGTGCAGAATTTTAGCTAAATGGTTATAAAAATTAAGTAGAACATGTATTTGTTTAATGAGGAAACCTAAATTAATTCAAAACCGCTAATTAACATTGAATTAGCAATTTAGTTCTTCATTTGGAAGTACTGTTAAAAATCATACTTTTGGTAAAACTACAATTTGACCAACAATGCAGGTGCATGGGTACTGTGATAAAAATATCGAACCTGCGTTTTGACGCGTGTGTCAAGTAAATCAATTTTGAATTGACATTACGAATTCTGCATTAAATTCGCCTTTAATTCGTGTTATTGAGTTCACTTGTGTCTTGACCATCATTATGGCGTATGCCATAAACGAGTACGTGGATATTATTTGCATTCTTGCGGAATGTGAGGGAAACTGCAATCAGGCTGCTAGGGTTTACGCTCAGCATTTTCCTAATAGAAGACATCCAAGCCACGTAGTAATTCGAGCTGCAAATCACAGATTTCGAGAAACTGGAAATATCCTTCCTGTACAAAATTGGGATAGAGGTCGACCAAGAACTGTTAGAAACAATAACTTAGAAGAGGAGGTTCTTGATCTGGTAACTGAAGAGCCAAGTGTATTAGTGTGCGTGCTGTATCTAGAGTTGTTGGTGCATCAAAAACCACTGTTCACAAGATCATAAAGGATGATGGCCTTTATCCCTACCATAAAGTCACGATGCAACATTTATTAGAGGAAGATTATGAAAAACGCATTACTTTTTGCAACTGATTGTTACAACAACATAGAAGAAACCCAAGATTTGTAAATAATATTTTATGGACAGATGAAGCCACTTTTACATGAAATGGCATTTTTAACTTCCACTATCAACATATTTGGGCCCATGAAAATCTCCACGCCATGCATGAAGAAAATTATCAAGTTGTTTTCGGTCAATGTATGGGCAGGAATCGTAGATAACAAATTGGTAGGTTCTTTTGTACTACCTCAGCTATTGAATGCTAACAATTACTTGAATTTTCTAAACGACGAACTCCCAACATTGTTATCCCTTTATTGGTTCTCCGCGATATGTGGATGCAGTTGGACGGGGCGCCATCCCATTATGTGGCTAAAACGAGAAACTGGCTTAGGGAATTGTATCCAAGAAAATAGATCGGCCGCGGAAGTACAGTGGTCTAGCCTCCAAGAAGCCCAGATTTAACACCACTGGGTTTCTTCTTGTGGGGCCATTTGAAAAACATGGTCTATGTGCCACCAATTGAAAATGAAGAAGAGCTAGTACTTCGTATTCTTGAAGCAGCAGCAACCGTTAATGAAGGAATGCTCCAGCGTGTCCAACAGGCCATCGTTACAAGGGCAGTCAAATACCGTCAACTTGGTGGCAGAAATTTTGAACATGTTCTGTGAAATAAGTTATTTTTTTACAAAGCACTGTATCTTAATTTTTACTTTAAATCTTTCAACTGTTGGCCTACCGATTTTAGTTTTTTCTAAGTAGCTGCAACAGTATTACCAAGTTTCAGATTTTTTAACTGGCTCTTATGAGAAAACTAAGCGCGATAGGAAGTTCCTGTTTGCAATTTGAGGTCTATATCGGCTGTAGAAAAAGTTTACCTGAAGCTTTTACGGCAATTTAGGGTCACCCTGTATAAATAGATAATCGCATATAATTCAAATAGTCCAGATTGTTCATTATCAAAGCAACCTTCGTAGCAGAAACATCGGTGCAGCGAAATCTTAATCAGAAAAATAAACTTTTACGCTATTAGTAATTAACATGTCATCCATTTGCTAATAAAATTAGAAAATTTAGTCAAATTATGAAGAATTTTAATTTACATTATAGAAATTCATTTCCACTAAAACAAAAAACAATAAACAAAAAGAATTTATCTTTATAGATAATTTAGTACCGTTTATATATCTAACAATAACAAATATATAGAAACTGATAAATAAATACACAAAGACAGATGTTTGAGAATTTTTAAAAAGCTACACAATAACAAATATCAGGAAATAATAAAGCTACTTGAATTCGGCTGATATCAAACATTGCAAAACTGTTGTAACCACCAGAGAATTGGTTTCGATGTTATATTTCAGGAAATTATCTTAAAGCCATTATCACAGATTATAATAGATGCAATTCTGTTAAATATACTCTCATTTAAAAATAACTTTCCCAATTCTAAAACTGAAACACTGAATACCATTAAAAAACTAACAGAGAAGTACTAAAATAATAATATACAGGATATTCCAACAAAAACTGAAAAAGCTACAAGAGGAATACGTAAATATATAAAAACAGAATCTCACATACAATGTAAAAATCATCAGAATAATTAAACAATCGAGTAATATACAGAGTATTCTAACATAATAAACGAAAACTAAATATGTACAGCTTATTTATTTTCGATTTTAGAGAAATTACTACTGCGTGGATCGTAACCCACCGGTGCAGCCAGTTCATTTATAAACCAGGCTGTTATAGCATTTATTAGTTAAATCAGTTTTTATTCTCCTGTTGCAAAACTTCCAGTACATCTACTGCATCTTTATACTTAAGTATAAACTTACAAAACTGTCGTAAACTGCCCCCCCCCTTCTAAATTTTGAAAGACTTGATATTTCTTCACAAAATTTTGTGTGCTTTAATCGGAGGCTAAATACTACTTTTTAGCCCATATTTAAATACTATAACTTTCAAAATGACGGCTAGGTACCATTTTGAAATATTTTTTTAAATGGCAATGGGGGCGTGTCACGTCATTTGAAAGGCCTCTTTGAGTAGAATATAATTCTAAATTTTGGAAAAATTTTAGATTCAAAAACAAATGACAGACTTCCAAATTATAATGTGTCTGATATTAAACAAAACGCTAAAAAATGTAACAGGCGAAACAATAGAAGAAAAACAATTGAAATAATTAGCCTTTCAGTTCTGTCACTTTAATTCAGTTATTGTGTTTGAATATTGAGTGTTAAAACCGGTGATACTAACAATAATTATGGCGAATGTTCGAACTTTGTAGGAAAAAACCGAAGCAGTTTTTATTTTTGCCGACGCCAATCGAAACTTTCACCAAGACGAAAGAATATTTAATGAATGTTTTCCCGACCGTCCTATTTCGAGGACGTATTTAGGAGAATTTGTGCAAAAGTTTATTAACACTGGAAGTGTGCAAAACAGGAAAAACCCTGGACGACCCGCAATATCAGAAGACAAACAAATTCAGATAGTCGGTGAAAGGGTAGTACATTCTCAGCAATCAACTTCACTGTAGCTGCGATATGTGCTGTATCGGCGACCACTGTCAAAAAGTTTTTAAAACGGCATAAGCCATCCATACAAAATGAAGATTTTACACCAGTTAATTGAAGATGATCCGGATAGACTCATTGAATTTTGTCATGACCCCAACCATTGCAAGAAACCCATCTTCGGAATATCTGTTTTAGTGGCGAATGCACATATTTCTTTAAAAGAGTTTGTTAACAGACAAAATGTAAGATACTAGTGCGATGAAAACCCTCATGTTTTTCGGGACGGTCACACCCAATTTCAACAAAAATTTTATGTGTGGATAGGAATACTTGGCGACCATATCCTAGGTCCCTTATTTATCGATGGAAACCTTAGTGGGAAACTGTACTTGAACATGGAAAACCTCATCCAACTGTTAGTTCCAGCAAGATGGCGCTCCTCCGCATCTTAGCAGACAAGTTCGCAATTATCTCGATGCTACGTATCCTCGACGATGGATTAGTCGTCGTAGGCCAACAGAATGGCGTCCACAATCCCTTGACCTGACTTTGTTGGACTTTCTTTGTGGGGGTATCGTAAATGGAAAGTTTTTCAAACAGAACCCGATTCCCTTTCGGATTTACAACGTAAAATAACAGAGGCTTGTATAAATATCGTAGTTGAAACTTTCCAGAAACTACGGGAAGAGATGTTAAATAGGTTTCTCTATCGTCAAGAAGTTCAAGGAGCACACTTTGAACATTTATTAAAATAGTATTACTATTTAGTTTTTATTATATAAAATAAGTTTTGTTGTGTTTTGGAATCTTCTTCTTCTTCTTCATTCTTCATTGGTGAACATTTCGAAAGCATACCTTTTTTGCTTTAATTCTTAGTTTTTTCCATAAACTTGATATTTTCAAACATCTGTCATTTTTTCTGGATGAATATTTTTTGATGAAACTCAAGACTCAGACGGCGGATTAAAATACCTTTCAAATGAGGTGCCACTCGACCCTCATTGCCATTTAAAAAAAATAGTTTAAGGTGGCACCTTGCCGCCATTTTGAAAGTTATAAAATTTAAATATGGGTTAAAAAGTAGTATTTAGCGTCCCATTAAACACACAAAATGTTGTGAAAAAATATCAAGTCGTTTAAAAGTTAGTAGGGGGGAGGCCATTTTACTACCGCACTGTATAGCGTAATGTATAAACAATATCTTCTAATTTATATATATATATATATATATATTGCTATGATATTTGCCTTATACTAATATTATTATTATAAACTATATTTATACTATGTTAATCTTACGAGATAACCCTGACATGATGTGATTTTTGGCTTCGTGATACGTTTTGTATGTATAAAAGGATACTATTTTGATAATACGAAGAAAGGTTATTTAAAAGATAGTATTGATTAAAATTGACAATTGGATACCTAATAAGAGAAACGATCTTCGGAATGTGCTGCGTAGTGCCACAATTGGGTTTTAAAGTTATCTTGTGAGTGAACATTCCTTAGGGAATGATGTGGAAACATCGTAGTGCGACGTGAGGCGTTATTTTGGTTATTTTGGGGCAAGTGAGGGAGCCCTACAACATAGAAAATTTATTATTATTGGTTTATATTTTTGTAAATATGTGTATGAGAGGTTAGAATTTTGTTTTTATGAATTATATTGTTATTAGTAGAGTTAGAGGAGATTTTTGCATTTATATAATTGTGTTTGTGATTTAGGTTCATGTTTGTAGTAATTTTGTATTTCAATAGTAATTTGTGTAATTTAGAAATTTTGACCACATGTAATTTTATCATCTCAGATTTTATAATGTTTGGTATAAAAATGATGGTGATTTTGTAAGGATTGTTATTCTAGAATTTGTTTAATCATATTTTGCTTATTAACATTGTTATTAATAATTTCATATTGTTTGGAAACACCTGTAGATTATAAAGATAGGTGTTTAGAATTTCATTGGTCCATTTTAGGAATTAATATGCGTGAAAGTTCCAAATTTGTGTAATTTTGGGAAGTTAGTTGATATTTAGCAATCGAAGCAGAAAGACGTAGTTGAGTCTTCTCTGCAAATTTATATTTTATGTTGTTAAAGTTCAATTTCGTTTAAAAGTAGGTGTGTCTACAATTTTGTTTATGTGAATAAGTTTGGAGGTTAGATATTTCTTTTAAACATTATTATTGTGTAAATAATGGTTATTTGAGTTAGACAGTTAATAATTATTCTGTGTTTATTTAAAATAAAAATAACATTTACCTGAAGTATAAAGTTAAATCGAGTTATTTCTTTCAACATCCTGCAAACCTAAAATAAAATATAATTTAAAAGTAAATTCATTATTTCATTAAAAATTTTACTACGTTAAAGCAACTTACCTGATATAAGTGAA
>JABXWE010011683.1:0-21101 GCA_014611495.1 Limonius californicus | reverse complement strand
TAATAATAATAATAATAATATTAAAAGTTACTAAATGTGCTAGTATGAAAACCAAATGAAATTGATATTATTTTTAAGTTTTAGTTTTAAAGTAGTTTCGTATTATTATTTTGTAATGGTAGGGTTTTTTACACGTCTACGAAATTACTTTTTAAAATGAAAAACGTGATTTTGATGTTTTGTTGTTTATTTATTTTGTTGGTTATAAAAATAATGTACAAGTTTTTTTACTAGTTTCCAAAAGATAATAATTAACATGTATATAAAGTTTTGTTTCAAAATATTTACATAATATTTAATGAATATATAACACTTTACAATGTTAAATTTAGTCTGATCATTAAAAGTTTTTAATAAGAGTAGTTCGTGAAAATAAAATCACTGTCTTACCTCAATAAACAAAATAGCATATTGTCATGTGGCAAAATAAAAAACAATTAGCTGGACATGTGATTTAATTTTTATAGCCTATTCTTACAATAATAATTTTTAATGGCCACACATGGTCTGAAATAAGAGAATAATGTGTATTCGATTTTAAACAAATATAGAAATTTGAAGAATGGTTTTATTAAGCAAAAAATTAAAAAATAATGGCGAAGGAGCGGTATTGTACATATTTATTAAGGTGATTTGTATATTTTTATTTTATTCTGTGATTATTTACTTCTTTTGTTTGAATGGCTTTGGCCTTTCTTCCTTACAAATGATAATTATAATAATAACAATAATAAATAATATACCATACTTCTGCTTTTTACTTTAAAACAAACCGGAGGAACGATGTTTTAGTTTAAGATTTAAGGTACTATCACAGAATAAATACCTACGGATAGTATTTATTCTGTGGTACTATGGTAAGTTGTTGCAGATTTACAATTTAATCTTCTGATTGTACTGGCTGTCCATTACTGATTGTAAGGCTGGAGTCGACTATAAATTTTCATGTAAGTATTTTCGTTAATCCTAGCATTTACTACAACTGTCGTTTATTTTTTGGTTAATGTCCATGTGTATAAATTTTAAATTAAAATGATTAAAAAAACTGACAAATAAGTTCCTGTTTCCATTACCATTTGTACAATACCTACAATTAATTATTGACACTCAGTATCAGCTATTAAATTCTAATAAATTAAATAAAAACAGGTTGTGCACTAACAAAACCTGCTTTACAATAGACAAGATATGATAAATGTTGACCCGAATACCCCTTAATGAACACACTGTAAGTACAAAATATTGGTTAAATTAATAAAATTAGTATTAAATTTAAACACGAGCCTTTAACATCTTTAAATAAATAAAGTCTACTGCACAATTTCACTCCCCATCATATACTGCCGGGTCCTTCCCCATGAACCAAGTTGGTATGTCGTGTATATCATTCTCACTGTCTTTATTCCTGGGGCTTCGTGAAGTGACACGAAAATCAGGTGGAATATTGTAACATTTGCATACACAACAAGATGGGAACTTAAACCAGTCTGAAAATATTCCTCTGCATTCATTGTTAGGGTCGTAGGCTAAAAGCCGGTGTAGACGGTATTGTTGCTCACATCTACAACCTTCTCTGCAGTACATTTGGCGATGCTCAAAGGTGCACTTCTCTGAATGGACGTACTGTTCAAAGGGGTAGAGGTTTAAGAGGGCTAAAACTTCTCCTCTTGTATTATTGGCCCAATATGGTGCTACCACTTCTTCTTTCACTGGACAGGCATTCCTAAGATGAAGAAAATAGTTTATACACATGTATGTGTCTATTAGCTATTATTTTAATAATGCTGGTAATGTATTATATTAAACATATCGACATAGATTAAAGTAAGAGAAGTGTTAAGTTAGTGTTTATTGGTGCTGTAGATGGCTTCTATATCAAGTCATATATGAGTTGCTATAGACAGCTTCTATGTATATTAAAAATATATTATAAAAAAAGGAAAATCAATGCTGTAAATGAACTATCATATAATCAGTCTGTATTATACGAGGGCAATTTGAAATGTTCGCGGCCTGACATACAGATGGCGCTGCGAAGTCTAAAATTTTTGGTTCGTTGCAATGCTGGGCTCTATTTATGTATAACTGTCAAATGTCATATCGATCTGCCAAGTAGATTGTCGTCAACAGCGGGTTTAATAAACTAATCTGTGTGTATTTTTAAAAATGGACAAAACTGAACATCGTGCCGTGATAAAGTTTCTTTTTAAAAAAGGTGTAACACCTACGGAAATTTTTGACGAGATGAAAAGTGTGCTAGGTGACGCTGTGCCTTCATTTACAACAGTAAAAAAGTGGGCTACAGAATTTAAACGTGGTCGTACAAGCTTAGAAGATGACCCCCGCAGCGGACGACCAAAAACTGCTACGACACCGGAAATCATCAATAAAGTGCACGATATTGTTTTGAAGGACCGCCGATTAAAGGTGGCTGAAATTGCTACTGCTATGGGCATTTCAAATGAACGCTCATTTCATATTTTAACCGAAGAATTACGGATGAGAAAACAGTTTGCAAGATGGGTGCCGCCGCGTTTGTTAACGCACTCGAATGTAAATTTCTCAAGAGTGTTTAGAACGTTTCAAGAAGGATACGGCTGATTTTATTCGCAAATTTGTAACGACCGATGAAACTTGGGTCCACCACTTCACCCCCGAAACAAAACAGCAGTCAAAACAATGGGATTACAAAGGTTCTCTACCTCCGAAAAAGGCAAAGTCAATTCTATCTGCAGAAAAAGTTATGGCTTCCATTTTTTGGGATGCTAAGGGCTTACTACTGATTGACTATCTTCCCAAGGGTCAAACAATAATTGTAGAGTACTATGCTAATCTTTTAGACCAACTGAACCAAAATATTCATACCGAAAGACCGGGATTATCAAAGAAAAAAATCATTCTTCATCATGATAATGCGCGTCAGCATACAAGTGTCATTTCTATGGCAAAAATCGCCGAATTGAAGTACGATTTGTTGCCCCATCCGCTTTATTCTCATGATTTAGCTCCGTCCGATTGCCACCTCTTCCCGCAGCTGAAAAGTTTCCTGGACGGCAAGCGATTTTCGTCAAATGATGAGTTGAAAGCAACAGTAGACAGTTAGTTATTTTGAAGACCTCGAAGAATCTGACTTCCGGGATGGGATAAAGGCGCTGGAGCATCGCTGGACTAAATGTATTGTAGTTCAGGGAGACTATATTGAGAAATAAAAATAATTTCAAACAGTAAAATACACTCCTTCATTAACAGGCCGCGAATATTTCAAATTACACTCGTATTAATAATGCTACCAGTTGCGCGCGACATGGGTATGGTGACTAAGGGAGATCTTCATCAAAATCGTGATCTCATTTGTACCGATTGCACAGTATCGAGGCCGTGTGAGGCAAAGCTAAGTTAGTTTGTGCTATGCACAACAGGGCCCGACTCTGCGGGTTATCGTGTTGGTGCGAAACCGTGCTTGACTTGCCTGGTATGTGTGTGGATGATATTTGTTTATGGTCTTGTTGGTTTTCTAAAGCGACCCTTAAAGAAAGGAGTGCCATTAATTTAATCCCCAATGGCAAATGAAATCCACGACCCAGAAAATTAGAAAAATTTGCGACCCCTGGAGTGATTCGACCCGGGAAACGTTCGGACTGTTACATCCAAAGCCTAACTGTCTTACCATGAGCCACCCCAGACTAAGGGAGATCCTTGTTACCTTTCCCTAGAAACCGCTAGGGTGAAGAAGGGACGAATGGGAGGAAAGACGGAAAATGGGCGAAAGAATGGTGGAAAGAAAAGAGAAGAGAAAGCGAGGAAATGGGGAGAGAGAAGCAGAAAGGGAAAAAAAGAACGAGGAAATTAGTTGAAAGAGGAAAAGACGAACATAGGAATGGATGCAAATGGTGAAGAAGGAGAGAGAAGAAGTGAACAAGGAGGGGGGAAATTAAAGGAAAAAGGGAGTATGTGCAAGAAAAAAATGGTTTGGTGATACGAAAGGGGGTGGTAGAAAAGTTGGGTGAAGGGAAGAAGGGGCTCGCCGTTGTGTCTTATAACAGCGAATATCTGTAGGAGCGAAGGTTATAAAAACTTCTCTGTCCTTTGATGAGAGTAGGCAACTTTAAGGTATGGGTGGTTCTATGGCATAGCCTTCCGACGACTCGAGTATGATTTGTTTTATTCAAACTGGAAGATACCCTCCTATCTTTTGCATGAATAAAATTAGCCGGATGGCGATAGCCGCTACATCGGTAATTGTGTATGCTTGAAAATTAATGTGAAGATGTGAAGAAATAGAAGAATTGCAAATAAAGCACGACGAATTTAACTTACATAAAAAAGTAAAGGAAGTAACGGGAAATATAAAACGAAAAATACCTTGCATACTTAAAACTGCAGACAATAAACTAGTATTAGATCCGACAGACAGAATAAAGATGTGGGAAACCTATATAAAAACCGTATTTGATGATAATAGACCAGACATAAATGTAGAGATAGGCACAGAAGCAAACATGGAAGGCCCAGAAATATTACAGTCAGAAGTCGACTACGTCTTGCGAATGGCTAAAACTAATAAAGCAACAGGCCCAAATGAAATCCCGTCAGAAATCCTTAAACTATTTGACGAAGACAATTTACGTATGCTAACAAAGATGTTTAATAAAATATATAATACTGGAAACATACCCACAGATTGGCTTAAGTCTACATTTATTCCAATTTCCAAAAAAAATAACCCAACATCATGTAACGATTTTAGACTAATTAGCTTATTGAGTCACACATTAAAGCTATTACTAAGAATCATCCAAAATAGAATATACAGAAAATGTGACACGATGGTGGCTAACTCTCAGTTTGGATTTAGAAGCGGTCTAGGGACTCGAGAAGCACTATTCAGTATGCACACCTTGTTGCAGAATTGTAGAGAGCATCAAAAAACGGTCTTCATGTGCTTTATAGATTTTGAGAAGGCCTTTGACCGAGTGCAACACAATAAACTCATACAAGCATTGGTTAAAATAGGCCTTGACGACAAAGACGTAAGGTTAATTAAAAACCTGTATTGGAACCAGGCTGCAGTAGTAAGAACAGAAGATGGTGAAACAAATGCAATTAAAATTAAACGAGGAGTAAGGCAAGGGTGTGTTCTTTTGCCACTCCTGTTTAATGTATACTCTGAGCAAATTTTCCAAAACGCACTCTGGGAAGCAACAGAAGGAATCAAAATAAATGGAGAGATTATCAACAACATTCGATATGCCGACGATACTGCTGTGCTGGCTGAAAACATAGAAGACCTACACAATCTCCTGACAAGAATAAATAAGGAATGCGAGGAAGCAGGATTGAGTATGAATATTAAGAAAACAAAGTTTATGGTCATTAGCAAAGACCCTGTTGGCCAAGTTCAACTAATAGTAAATAATACATCAATTGAGAGAGTCACCAGATACAAATACTTAGGTTGTTGGATAAACACAGAGTTAGACCCGGATGATGAAATAAAAGTAAGAATCGAAATTGCAAGAAATGCATTTATAAAATTCAAAAGCATACTATGTAATAAAGGCCTAAATCTATCCATCCGCATAAAATTTGTCAAGTGTTATGTGTGGTCTATTCTGTTGTATGGTGTTGAAGCGTGGACCCTAAAGAAAGCTATAATAAGGAAAATTGAAGCATTCGAGATGTGGATCTTTAGAAGAATGTTAAAAATACCGTGGGTTGAAAGAGTAAGCAATGTCGAAGTATTACGTAGAATTGGTAGAGAAAGAGAGCTATTAAATACCATCAAAATGAGAAAAACGTCATATTTTGGACACATTCTAAGAAATAACAAATATAGTCTATTAGAGCTTATAATCGAAGGAAAAATAGAAGGAAAAAGAGGTGTTGGCCGAAAACGACTATCGTGGCTCAGAAACATCAGAGCGTGGACCGGCATGAACGCTGAACAACTCTTCCGAGCTGCTATGGACCGTCAACAATTTCACCAGGTGGTCGCCAACCTCTAGTTAGAGAAGGCATTAGAGAAGAAGATCTCGGGTACCCTGTATACATACATGTTTCCCGTTTATTGAATCTCCGGATAAAAGTTATGATAGAATGTGCAGCTTTCAGAATATTGCTGTTAGCGATTACCGTATCAAATTATTATTATAAGTGGCTATTAAAGTCGCGATGGTTTAGAACACGGATTCTACAAAATATATTTGCTTTCTTTGGTCCATAATAACTTAAGAAGCGTAGGTGGAAAACTACCATCAAACAGAAAATCCCTTTCGAAGCAGCATTTTCTTAAAAATATTTTATAGGCCATTTGTTGTGTTATGGGATCGTATATTCTACGAGACCGTAATCTGTTATTTCATAATAAAATTCTAAAAACCGACTTATTCAGAGCGTGCTTTTTTGCGAAGCAGTTAACAATTCTTATACTTACTACTTAGAAATACGAATAAATGTATGAAGAGCCAGTTGTTAAATCGCTATGGTTTTGAATTTATTAATAGCATCTATCAATAACGATTTATAGCTGGGAGGGCGATACTTATCCTCCTTCAGGCTTGGATAATAATTGGGCACATTCTTCAAATGTTGTCGAATAATATCATGCCGTAAACATTTTCTGTTTAAAAGTCATTAACTAGCAGAGATTACACAAACACCACTTGAATTGTGTGGTTTTAGAGGGCGAGTGGGAAGTTGTTCTGATAATATTGGAAATTTAAAGCGGGGATTAGAGCATTGATCTCTATTGTAATTATGTGGTTGTTTTGGTTAATAAACGAGGAACGATGTCGCCAATCATTGATTTTAAGGCTGTAGTTTTTATATGATTTCTAGAGATCATCAGGAATCTAAGATATAAGAAAAAGGTACCCTACAAACAGTAAATAATGGCGGTAATTGACTACTTCTTAAATTTGTAAGAAACATTTGGTAATGACTAATCCATACAATATGGTAAAAAATACCTTAGCCCTAACGCAAAGGTAAAAGTATACATGGTGTAACTAAAATATTAGCAAAATCTAGTTTACAAGGTACAATCCAACAAATGTTTTATATAAACATACTCTCATTTATTTACACTAAATGGGTTCTATCACGCAAACTAGCTCGTAACTAACTAAACATATGATCTTCTTTTACTGTCTTGTTGTCCTGAATCTAAGTTGCGAATTTAGTTTAAATAATATGAAGTTTCCAAATTTTCATGCCAACTCGATTTTTCATAAAGATATTGTAGAAAACAGTAAGTAATCCCTCCACTTGAGACGGCCCCCCCCTTGCCCCCCCCCGCCCCGAATACGCCCTTGGGTCCAACTATTACCAAAAAAGTCTCAAGAAAGTTGTAACTCCGTAACGAAGCTTTTTCGGACCTTTGTTTATATGAATTGTTTTTCTTATTGTAAGGTGAAATGCTTGCTGCCAAAGTTTGAGCAAGAATTTTATATACATCCTGTATCAAGCAGTATGTAGTTGCAACGCTATAGCGGTGTGAAAAAGTTCTGTATTACCAAAGCTTGTAATTGTTTCTTGGAGTTTAACGTAACTTTTAGACATAATTTCTGAAATATAGGGTTAAATATCTTACTATCACTATATCATTATAGGATTGATTGGAGACGGTGGTTCAAGTAAATAAACTTTGGAAAACCCCTTACCACTACGATATTTAGAACACCTAAATACGTATTTCGGCAACTAAGCTGCCATCTTCAGTAGGAACTTGAACTATCTAACGTAACTTGGTTGAGGAATACCTCTTGAGGTAAGTCCTTCGCCAAGTCAATAATTAAAGTCCAATACTAAGAAACTAACAAATCAATGCTTAAATACTAAATCCCCGGTAGGGTTTGTTACGCCTAACCGGTTAAGGAATTGTTTTCAACATATGAATTAAATCTGAGATAGGAATTGGCCCATTATCTGAATTTAAAAAATGCCCCCTATTTTTGAAAATATGAAAGCTCTCATAGCAATTCAATTCTTTTGTTGAAGACACTTCCTTTAACAATTTCAGATTTTCTAGTTTTATACCGTGTCCGCTCCCGTAATCATGTTGGGCAACATTTATCAAACCTATGATTTTTTAAATGAGCTACATGTTCTTTAAATCTAATCTCAAGTTTTCACTTTGAAGAAATCACTAGAAAATCCTCTAAATTTTGTTCCATCGCAAATATGCAAACAAATCAATTCCAAAATTGTATTTTGTTCAGATAACAACATTCGGAAGTTGTTGGGAAACCCTAAAAACAAAGGGAAAACTTTGGAAAAGTCGGAGATTTACGAAATTGATTGTTTCCACTGTAATGGAAATTATATTGGGCAAAGTAAACGTTCTATTGAGAATAGTAGGTAGGCCCATCATTTTGGTGTAAGGCAAGGCTAAGCTAGTTTGTGCTATGCACAACAGAGCTCGACTCTGCGGGTTACCGTGTTGGTGCGTAACAGTAGTTAAGCTGCCTGATGTAAGGTGAATGCGTGTGGAGTCTTGTCACTCCTCTAGTGCGACCGTAACACGAGGAATGCCATTAATTTGATCTTCAACGGCAAATGGACACCGGAACTAGTATCGACCAACCAGGGAATTAGAAATCCTGACCCCTGGAGTCATTTCAAAAATCGTCCAACATAGTTACGAGATAGAACAAGGTATAAAATTAGAAAATCTAAAATTGTTAAAGGAAACAACTTCAACAAAGAATTAAATTTCTATGAGAGATTTATAATTTCAAAAATAGGGGGGATCTTTTAATTTCGGATAATGGGCCAATTCCTAACTCAGATTTAGATCATATGTTAAAAATAATTCCTTAACCGATTAGGCGTAACGAACCCTAACGGGGATTTAATATTTAAGCTTTTGTTTGTTAGTTTATGAGTATTGGACTTCAGTTGTTGACTCGCCGAAGGACTAATCTCCAGAGGTATTCCTCAGCCAAGTTACTTTAGTTATTTCAAGTTCCCACTGAAGATGGCAGCTTAGTTGCCGAAATACGTATGTAGGTGTTCGAAATATCGCGGAGGTAAAGAGTTTTACAGAGTTTATTTATTAACTATATTATCAGTTTATCTGCTTGCTGTGATCTTGGAATTTTATAGAAAATTGAAATAGACATTGTTGCCAAATTCTTTAATCAGTTAATTTTTCTATTATTATGAAAAATAAGGAGGTGTAGTCCTTATGACGAATCAGGTAATACACGTCATGGAAATATTTCATGATGTCATGACTTTTTATGTCTCCATGAAGTTGTAAACGATTTAAAGAAATTTTAACCTTACTTTTGCACAGTATGAACAACTCGACTAACCTTTACTTAAGAGGAATATAAACGTGTCTGTTACCAACCTTACAAATATTGTGTTGTGAAATATAACCCGATTTCTTTATCATTTATCAAAATCTAGATTTTATGATTATTTTTGATTATCTGATTTTATAGAAGTAAATTAATAATTTGTCCGTTGGGGTATTTAGTAATTCTATCTTCTATTTTTTAACGGTCATCGTTGATCTTGCGATTACGACCTGATTGGTCAAAAGGACTTTAATTGGAAATAACTTAATGTATATTTAAAACTTTTTTGTATAAAAAATACCTTTCGTAGTCTAACTTCGAATATATATTTCTGTTACGGTGCATGTCTGCCGAAGGAGTTGGTCTATTCCATATCGTCTCGGGGATGATGAACGCCACAAAATACAGCAAAGTACTGCAGAATAAGGTATTGCCTAACAGTGGGAAAGGTTCGTTTGGAGAAGAAAAGTTTATTTCCAGCATGTTAATGCACCTTCTCATAAAACAAAAGTGATTCAATCTTGGATATCGACCAATAAAGTCTATAGAATGGATTAGTCAGCATAATCACTAGACGTTAATTCCATCGAAAATTGGCGGCAAAGGATAGCAAACATCAGTTGGAAATCAACAAAAAATTGATTTAAGGGAAGTCCTTAGTAATGTTTGGTTTCACTGCATCTCCAAGGAAGAACTTGGAAAACTTTTAAATTGTATGCCAAGTAGATGCAAATTAGACATCAAGAGCAAGGGCTGGCATATAAACTATTCAATTATTCTAATATTAATCAGCATGTAATATCGCAGATTTTAACTGAAATTACAACAATAAAATGTACATCATTTGGAATAAATGATTTACTTCAAGTTGTTTTTCCATAAACATTTCTGATAGCACGGTATGTTATAATAATTTTTTGTTTAATTATAACTACAAAAAAATTAATGAAAATACACAATCAAATTTTGATTTTATTTTAAAATACGTTTCAATACAAATATCTTGATTAATGTACGGTTATGTACATAATTTAAATATAATGCTTAGAATAATATATGCGGGCCTTAAGTACTTTGCAGAAACACTTCTGTGGTTCATTTAAATGTTAATTATAATCATTCGTAACTTAAGCTCAAGCACTCCAAACCACAAATTGCATGATGGTTGCTTGGTTTCGCTACCCTTGTAGAGTCCGTTTAATCTAGAATTTATGCGGTACATGTTGTACATACTTTATTTGATCTTAACACTATCTGAGATTATTGTAATTGTGAATTCAAGGTTCTGCAGATAGGATCAACGCTAATATGTACGTTTTGTAGCATTTTGTTTAATATTTTCTAATAAAGTTACATGGTATTTTTACGGGTTATACTGGCTGTCAATGAGAAGGGGACCACCCCTTTTTCTGTTTACTTATTATAATAAACAAATGAAATTTGAGTAATTTATACCGGGTGGCCATAAATATCTGTGATCCTAGTAGCCATGGAATTAGCTACTTGGAAATGTTGGTTAGCACTAAGTACTTATCGTACATTTCAATTACAATAATTATCTAGTATGTAATAAAATGCAAGGTAATGTTTGGTTGTTTTTATTTTTTTAGGTATTTTATAACAAATGTTGAAAATGATGACCATTTTTTGCAATGCAAAGCTGAACTCGCCTCTTTTTGCTTTCAAAAATATTCTGCAACATTTGTTGATCAATATTATTGCAACAGTCGTTTTAAAAACGTTATCTTTAATGTACGCGAAAACTGAAAAATCACAGGGCGTAAGACCAGGTGAACGTGCTTGGAAAGGATGATCTGTGAATCTACTAATAATTCTATTGCCAAACGTTTGCCTTATAAACTCCCAGTGGCGGCTCGTGAGTTAAGAAAGAGGGTGGGCACAAGAAAAAACTTACCTATTTTTTATACATAAAATCCATTCTCCTATTTTTCATGCTGGAAAAGACGTCTATGACTTTGTTATCAAAATCCGGGATAGACTGGACGAACTTCTTTTCTATTGATAGGACCGCCAATGCGTTCAGTCGATCTTTTTGCACACAATTAACTTCCATCATTGAAAAAACGTCACTTTCGTCTTTGAATTCAAACGCGCGATTGCGCTAAAACAGCGCTCCAAAGTCCAAATTCAAACGTTGACTGCAAATCGGGAACAATGTGCTCGGTGCCCTATTCGCCTGGTATATCGCGTATAGCGAAGATAACCGATAGGCAACCGAATCTTGCTCTACATAGGTACAAATCAGAGCGTTCCCCGGAACATAGTTTTGAGCGTGTTAGGCGCGCCTTTGGTGCGGAAGGAAAATTTGATACCATCGTTAAAATAATGAAATTAAAATAATGCACTGAATTACATGCGAATTTCTTTCTGTCTTTATCTTGTCATCAAGTTCGTCAAAGAAATTTGCTAAAATTTCTTCCCGGTAGCGTCGTCCATTAATTGTGTTATTAAAAAATATAGGCCTAATCAGTCGTCTTCTGGATACAGCTAGCCAAATACCAAGTTTTTCAGGATGAAGCAGTGTTTCCACCTACTGGTGCGGGTTCTCGCACTCCAAAAGCGAAAATTCTGAGAATTTACATATCCAGATAAGGTACACCAGGCTTCGTCGCTGAAAAAGGTCCAGTAACTGATCATTAAATGTTTGCTGGAAAAATATCCTGTTCTAACTCCATTACTTATTGCAATCTGTCATAATTTTGATAGATAGGAATGTCAGTTTAGTTTAGTTGGATTTATCACTTTTAATAAGCGATGTTGATTCCAAAGGTAACGTGATAACAGATATTTATGGCCACGCGGTATTATTTGATGATATTAGCACAACATTCTTATTTTAAATGCAACAACCTGTGTTTTACATAATTCTGTAATTTATACCGAAATCGGTATTGTAGGATTTAAAATTTTGGACGTTTTAAAAAACCGTTTGCTAAATTTTCAAACCACGTTGGTTATGATTAGCCTACGAAAAACAAGTGTTATGATACTAAAGAAAGCAGAAGACTATAGACCCAAAAAATAGATTGTTTATGAAAAAATAAACAAAAACAGTTGGTGTACAGTACTGCAGGTTTGTGGCTCTACTTTACAATATATGATAGTATACAGGACAGGTCAGCTAAGTTGTCCACCTTTAAAAGTGGTTGATGCAACCCAACATACATATAGTACAAGTAGAGCTGATAATGTGAAAACAGATTTGTTGCCTATTTTGGCGAATGCCGCAGAAATGTTGCTGCAGCCCGCCATTTATATATCAGGTGCTATCCAGCTAGAAAACTACAACGGCATGAAAACATATTTAGACGCCTTGAAACTGCTTCAAAAAACGAAGATAAATTTGTTAATTCAGAAGATGTGGGTATTAAGTAGAACTTCAGTTGGAAGAATTCTGAAAGCAAATGTATTTTATCCGTTTACCGTTATCTCGGTGCATGAATTGCAACAAAATAACCTTAAGAGGAGATTGCAATTTTAATTTTCTTCAGAATCAACTTCTTTTGGATCTATCTTTTTTCAAATTTTGTACTGTTTAGCGATGGGGCAAAATTCTTCAACAATGATAAAGTCAATGGGCATTACTCGCAAGATTACGCACGGGTGAATCCGTATTGGATACGTGCTACCCATTTTTTGTTCTGTAAATGTTTATTGTGGCAGTAATAGGTTACCATTCTATTCTACCACACTTTTTCCGTAAAAATTTAGCTGGACATCGTTACCTGTATTTCCTACAAAATACATTTAATTGTTGGGAGATGTTGAACTCAATTTATAGGCCGTCTCAGAGGTTTATCTGGATAGCGGATTAATGAAAACTGTATGCACTTAAACATCGACTTGTCTTTTCGCTGATAGTTTACGTTGTTTTTATTTTCAACATTTAGGCAATTTACTGTAGAAGTAATTCCACAATATAACTATAACTGGTAAAGTTATACCACCAAGATGAAATTAAATACTTATATTATCCTGCTTATATTTTGGTTCAACTTAAAATGCTTTCTGTTTACATTACAATTGTTTGTTTGGTTTGTATTTGTCATCCACTAACGATTCCCTAATTACGTTATCCTTGATACATATCGCATTACCAATACAATAATGTAGTTCGAATGATTATTTGTAGGAGTATAAAAACTCCATGGTGTTAATAATATTCGTTGGTTTTTAGCAAATAGTTGGTGCTGTGTAAACTACATATTTATTTTTGTTTGCCATTATGTCAAATAGTAAATCAAATTATGAAGATCTTGGAACGAAGTATTATTAGATATTACACCTGAAATGTGGAAAAAAACTGTTGAAGATGCTGAAAAATTAATTCAAGAGTTGAGGGAACGGGAACGTGTGATTGAACAAATAAATCCAATTATAATTACTTTAGGTTTGGATTCAGACTCCGATTACCCTGATGATAGCTGTGATTATGATATAGAACTGGCTATTAATCTGATTTATTACAAATTTCTTGTTGAAATTAAAAAGTATTGTTATTGAAATATTTTTTTTCCTGTAAAATAGTATACAACAATCATGTAGTACTGTTATTATTATTCGACATTACATGTTGTAAAGACCATACTTAATTACATAGGAATTCGTAGCAAATGGTAAGTAACAGTAATTTGAAGAAACAAATATTTCTTCTACGATTAAATGTTAATTGTGTTTCCAAACAAAACGTGGTAAAAATGTGGAACTGCTGGAATTTACAAATGTTCTAATGTATACTAGATACCCTAATAATCGCCTGTCTCGCTTTTATGCATTACTTAAATATCAAGTAAATATAAACACTCTTAATAGTGTACATTCTGTATTGAGATATCCTGTGACTAATAATTATAATTGAGTGAAATAGAATCAGTATTTGAATATCGAACAAATTTATGTTTGTATTTGGCGGCTAATGGTTGTCTACTATTGATAATTAAAGCAAGCGGCAATGTTTGATGTTCAAAAACAAAAACCAATCGATTCCAGTTGCAATTGTTTAACCGAATTAGTGTCAAGTCGAGTTCGTGTATTTGATTGAATAATCTTTCGTATCTTCTTATAATCGTTTTTGTTCATTGTTTTTTTACTCGTGTGTAACATTTTTGTTCTTAATAATAAACAACAATGCAGAGCAACCATTTAACAATAGAACAAAAAAATTTAGTTGTTGCATTGCACCAAATAGGAGATTGCCAGGTCGACATTGCTGATGTGTTAGGAACCGCGCAGAGCGTAATTTCACGTGCCCTTTCGCGCCTTAGAGAAACAGGTACGACTGCAAGAAGGCCTGGGAGTGGATCTTTTGCATCACAACACCTCACGAGGATCGACTTCTGGTAATTAATGCAAGAATGCACCGCTTTTGAATTGCTCGAAATCTACAGCAAGTGCTCCAGAATGCCACAGGAAATCGAGTCTCTAACCAAACCGTAAGAAATCGATTGTTTCAGGTAGGACTTACATCATACCGCTCCTGAGATGTCCTGCAAGAACTATGGCTCAACGAATACACCGGGTGGAATGGTAAAGACGTAGGCTTCAAGAAGCGACACCGTGGGATCATACTACTGTTTTCGGACGAGTTCGGATATTGTCTCAGCAATGATAGCCGACGTCAAAGAGTATATCGTAGTGCCGCACATGGTGGTGGTGGTCTTATGGTATGGGCTGGAATTTCTTTAGGGTGGCGTACTGACCTCCATATCTTTAATGGTACACTCACGGGCCAACGTTATGCCCAAAGATCATTACGGACCATCTTCTAAACCATCGCAATGCGGACGGGAATATTTTGTTTTTCTTGACGACAATTAAGTCTGCATGGTGCTCATGTTGTTTTAGAGATGCTTCGAAATGAGGAAATAAACTATCTTGCTCTTCTTCCGCTATCTCCAGACCTCAACTCCATCGAGCATACATGGGACCTCTTGCAGAGACAGCTGGATCATCATAATTCAAGGACTACTGCTGTGCAACATCTAAGAAATGTAGTGCCGGTACTGTGGCATCAAATTTCACAAAAACATATTTATAATTGCATTGAGAGTATACCAGCACGGTGCAGAGCAGTTATTACTGCTAGTGGAGGTGCCACGCGGTATTAGAATTTAATATATTTATGTTAAGTGAAAGAAGACAATAACGATTTTTATTATAATATTGTTAAATTTCTTTTTTGAACGTACCTTTGTTGCAATTTTCATTTTCATTACTGAAAAGACGTTACCTTTTGTTGTTCTGATAATTTTTTATTATAAATACAATTGGTGTTGCCTTTAAGTGTCTTACAGTGCAATATCCTTATTCATTTTTGAGTAGTTTAGATTTTTAGAATATTCGAGGCGTGTACATCAATCTTGTTATTGCTTGAGCACACTGCTGGTCAAACCACTTGATCTTTCTTACTTTCCGCCTTTCTTTTAAGGCGTTTTCTATTGCATTATGGATAACTGTTTTCCCATTGTTCTTCCAAGTTTAAAGTTTTCTCATTTCTGATTTGGATTAGTACTGCTTGGGTATATCTTGGCCGACTTCGTTACGTCTTGGCGCATGTAGATTATACCTAAAATATAATTCTACATAATTGCAATTTCTAACGAATACCTTTTAAACGGAATAACTCGGGTGAAACATGAAAACTTAGATAGTGAGAAATTTCACCATTGAGGAAATAGTTAGCATATAATTGAAAGTCATAAATTAGCCTGCTACTATACATAACATACACATAAAGTGGGAAATTTCTCACAATTCTGCTATTAATATAGTGGGGCACTAAAATACTCAATCCGTATAGATTATACAAAAAATTGGAATGTAACTTTGCTATCTTTTTTTTGTATATCGCTGGTTTTTCTGAAAGTAAGTAACAGAAGTTTTAGCAATATATTGTCTTGCTATTTTTGCGGAGCAAGAATTGATTGATTTTTTATCGTAACACGAATGTAATCTGCAATTTTTCTTTCCATATTTTCTATTTCCCTGGTGACAACTCAAATGATATCCATGTCTGTTTTATATCTGTCATATAGACGCTATGTTCGGTCGAGCTATTTCTACCATTTCAAATTATTTCAGTCGTTCAGTTAAAGTGTTGGATATATTGGAGAATTCAGCTGTTTGAATCGCATGGCGTGTTAACTGCAATGTTTGACCTCATTTAGGGACAATTTATCAATTTATTTTAGTGTATGTGTTATATAATGTGGTGCTAATAATATTATAATACGCTAATAACTTACGCGAATAGAAAAAAAAAATAGAACTTGCTACCACTTTTATTTTGAAGTTTGCCCTAATATTAGCAGATAATGCACGCTCTTTATTACTGACAGTTAAGCATCAAACGCAATGACGCAGCCACTTAATTACTTACTTAGTTTCTCTTTGTCTGTTATACCTTCATAGTGTCGGGTATTAAGCCAATTTTTATATTCTCTTTTGTTCCTGGAAAGTATTTGGATTTGTTCTAGGGTTTCCCCCCCTTTTTCATATATTTTTTTGATGTTATCTTTTCATCCCTTCCTTGGTCTGCCTTTTGTTCTCTTTCTATGGCTTCTCATCTCAAATGTTTTCTTTGGGCATCGGGTGTCGTTCAGATGTTTCTACCATTGTAATTGTTTGTGCTCTATGTTTGCTATTATCGGTCTTAGTTCTAATTCTGATCTTACACTTATGTTTCTAACCTCATTCCGTATTGTTTTACCTGTTAATCGTCTTAGGCATTTCATTTCTGCAGTTGTTACACTCGATCTATATTTGTCCGGCATTGTCCTGGTTCTAGAAGCGTATAACAGTACGGGCGTAGATCGTTCTATGCATGTGTAGTTTTGGCTTTGTGCTTAATTTTTTTATATTAAATAATGCGTTATTTATTTGGTAGTATAGTTTGTTACTTTTGTTGATATTATTTTTTATTTCTTGTTTTATTCTCCCGTCTTTACTGTTTATCGTTTCAAGGTTGATGTTTCTCTGTAGTTGTGTTCCGGATTTCTTCCTATTAGCAATATGATATCCGCGTATAGCAGCTCTTATGACTATAGTGGGTTCAAGTTGTGATTTTCAGGTACCGTGTTTTTTGTTCCCCTTTTGTATAGTTTATGTATATTGTTCATGTGTATTAAGAACAATAGGGGGCTTAGGCTGTTGTCTTGTTTAATTTCTCCCTCTATACGGAATTCGCCTGAAATTTTTTTGTTTAGTCTAACTTTTCCGTTTACTTTAACTTTTCTTGTTACTGTTCTATGTAGTGCTCTGGAATTTCTTTGTAGTTTGCTACTTATCTGTAGTTCCTTAATGGCTTTCCAAATGTATTGTGGAGGGATTAGGTTAAATGCTGTTTTCAGGTTCTTTGTTTTTATTCAGGATTTTCATTATTATGGCTCATAAGGTATATGTAGTCCTAAGTTTGTGGCCCCGACCAAAACGCGGCTTGCTCTTGCTCTATTTTTTCTTCGATTTGTTTTCTTAGTTGTTCTTCTATTATCGTGCTATAGAATTTCAGTGCAACTGGAGATAAACGTACTGCCAATATTGTCGTAAATAGTAGAGTTGCCCTTTTTATAGATGGGTATTATAATGTTCTTCGTCTATTGTTCCGTCGTCCATACATTCTGGAATATGTTTCTCAACCACTAAATTACTGCCACTGTTCGTTTTTTTAGTAATTCTTCTACTGTTGGAAAATTTATATCCTCTTCTCTAAACTTGTTTGTATAGTATTCTTTCGAAGTTTGAAGTATTTCTTCTGTAGTAGTCCTCCAAGGCTTCTGATGATACCTGTGTTTGGTCATCGGTTCCCCTTTAGTTTTCTAACTAACAATAAGTTACAAAATTGTTTTTGATTTTAGGTATAGATGTATTTAATTTTCTTTCCGAAATCTACCCATGTCATTTTCTTGAATTCTTTTACTGCTTCCTTTGCTTCATACCTTTTTTATTTAAAATTTTTTTTTAAGTTTTTCCTTCCACCGTTTAGTTCTTTTTTATTTTGGATTTTATTGTATCCATTTTGTCTCGTTTATTTCTGTTGCTGTTTGTAGTATCGTCTTTAGAAATGTGTTTTATTTTTTATTTAGCGTCCATGGGTTTCGTCTTGTTATTCTGGTTGTTTAGATATATTTAGCTTTTCTTTTAGAGTTTCCTCACATTGTTGCAGTGTATTTAAATTTTCTACTGCTTGCAGGTTTATTTTGGTGTAGATCTTATAAAGGGTATCTGGTAGACACTTTTCTACGATTCCGGTGGAGGACAGGTCTACATCAGTGAAGCGACCTGCGAACCTTGATTGTTCCACCATCTCCTTAACCGGGGAAAATTATGTCATAAATCCTCTCTTACTCGCTTGACAATATTATTTTCTATACCATATCATACTCATCTTGCTAACTCGTGTGGTCAGCCTGGCGAGAAATGCCCAAAAAACCCTTCAAACAAACAATAATGAAAAAGACAGTGAAGCAACGGCTCTGTCCCCGGCAGGTTGAAAACAGTACACTACGGCAGCAGTGAATACTGGAGATAACCAGAGGGTGCTAAGAATACCTGGGTACGAAAGGCTGCCAAAAGAAAAAAAGAAAACGACTATAGCTACGTACGATAGAACTGATCAACTCCTAACAGAACTAGAAAACGAGACCAAAGATAAAAAATGTGAAGTAATAGCTTTGAGTGCAGCAAGAAAAAATAAGAATCATGTAAAAAAGTATCAACGGCAAACACGTTTTAATATGTCAAGTCTAACAGAATAATAACAATATTACAGGAGTAGGGTTCATAATTCGCAGAAGATTAGACCATGCCATAAGAGGAATGCGTACCATATTATCAAGAGTATCGTAAATTTAAAATAATACAAGTGCACTTAATGACATTGGAAAGCGAGGAACAAATGGTTGAACAATTTTATGAAGATATATCAACAGCTATAACATCTAATATACCACATATATAATTATATATATATATATATATATATATAAATTAAGGCGTTTAGGCACCTAATTCATATATATATGGACGAAGTGGCACCCATATATACGTTGTGGCACCAATTGCAGGTGCCACTACGTTTTCGTTCGTATTTAGGCGCTAAACCGTCGGAATATCTCAAATACGAAATATTACGAAGGTGCCATTTGAACCGTATATGTACAGAGATGCGATTTTAGTTGAACCATATAATCTGTAGGGGGCGCTCTCATCAAAAAAGTATAACAAGCTTAAGTAACTCCTTGGAGCCACTACGGAGCTTCGCACATGGCGGACTGGCACCGCAATACTGTTGTGCCGGTCGGGTCGTCTGGGGTTGTTATGTTTCCGTTGTTATGTATTTTATGTAAATAGTTACCATTTATTTTTATCAAAAGAAAAACATTAAAAATTGATCTCTCCAATTGTATCTTATTTATACGTTATTAGGTGTTAGGACCATCTGATAAGTCCTAGCACCATATTTGGTGACCCCGACTGAAACATCCAACATCCCGCTTGTCCTGCTTCCTGCCATTGCGTGTCGTCGTCGTTCGTCTGGGCTGTTGGATTATCTTCGATTCTACGATTTTCTCTATTACTCAGATAAGTCCTTTTTTATTATTTATTAATCGCTTGTATAATGGTTTTTCCAGAATTTGATACTGATATTCGTTTATATTTTACTGTTGTGGATAGTTTTTTTTCGAATAAAAAATATTACATCGCAATCTGACAAATTTGACAAATTAGTAATTCATTTACCATCAGAAGTGAAAGCCAAAGTTAGACAATCTATTTTGGACCCTCACCGAACTGCTCCCTATGATTCTTTGAAAACTCAAATTCTTGAACATTATACACCATCCCCGACTCTTCAGGTTTCTTCTCTGTTGCATTCTATAAAATTTGCAGGAAGTTGTCAAAATTTATTTTACGAAATTACTCGTTCCGCGGAAGGTTTGATTATTAATGATTTTTTACGTGAACTTTTTATATCTAAACTTCCCGCAGATTTGCAGGTGCACGCTTTAAATTTTAAAACACTTTCTCTTAAAGCATTGGCGGACCATTTAGATATTCTATATTCTGTTCTTCAAACAAATTCGCGGTCTCATATCAATTGTTCTACTTCTTCCACTAACATACCTCCTTCGTCATCAGAATCTTCTAAACCCTTTCAGTCAATGCCATCTCATGATCATGTTAGTACCCGAGGAGCATCTTTTCCTATTTCCAAACAGTGGAATAGGACCGGCAATGATTCTTTGCTTCCATCTGAAAATATAGTGTGTAAATATCATTATAATTTTGGAATTCGTGCGCGAAATTGCATGGGTAATCCTTGTCCGTTTTCAAAAAACTAGCTTGCGGGCGGCAGCCACTTGTCTCTGTCGCCCCTAATCTTCCTACCGGTGTTCTTTTAACAGTTCAAGATGCTACTGGCATTGTGTTTTTGGTGGACACTGGTTCTTCTTATAGTTTGTTGCCATTGCAGTTTAGGAATTCCACGTTTCGGCCGCATTCACTTTCTCTTATTGCAGCAAATAATACTATGATTGATACGGAAGGAGTTGTTTTTCTAAATTTAAAATTTGGTTTTCTTAATAACCGCATGATTTCCTGGCCCTTTATTTTGGCAAATGTAACGATTCCTATTTTAGGGATTAATTTTATCCAGCATTTTAAGTTGTTAGTGGATCCGGTTTCGAGAACTTTGTTGCCTCGTCTTTCTGATAATCAAGCCCTTCCTCTTGAATCAGTTCCGAGTGCAGCCGTTCCTCTTCACGCTGATTCACTTTC
>JABXWE010011681.1:0-10400 GCA_014611495.1 Limonius californicus | reverse complement strand
TTCTCGACCATCCAACTGCAAGTTGATCAGGTAGGGCTTTCTTGCACTCACGCCTTTCACCATGAATAAATTTTCAAAGTGCTCGTTGATACCTGGAACACTTTCACATTCAGGCACGGTACCTGGATCAGCTACGTACCTGACATTAGTGTTGTTGGAATTTTCCCGTGCTCGTTTGCTTAGACATACACGTTCAATATGCCCCACTATTAAGCAATACCGGCATTTAACATTTATACATGCACAGGTGTTCGGCGAGTGTAAGTCCCCACATCTAAAACATGGCTTTTCCCGTCTTTCAGCATCTGAATCATAGAAATAACACTCCTAGAAGGCTAGTATATAAGAGTACATAAGCCGATTTACTCACGAAGAAAGACAGACAACAGATCTATGTGTTAGATAGAAACGCTTACTTTAGGAATTACTGCGCCTGCGTGTTGTATACGAGGGTATGTCGTAATGTAGTTACGGGGGTCAACAGAAAAGTTTTGTGTTTCACTTATAAATATTTATTTTTTTGTTTCTATAAGCTGTAGATACTCACATATTTTGTCGTTTTAAATTATTTTTAAGTAGATAAATCACATTATGCTCCAATATATTTTCAAAAAATATTAGTTAAAGACAAATTGTCATAAAACGCGGAGCAACATTCTACGATAATACCAGACACCACAGCATTATCATCATCAAAATGTAAGGTACACTACATATTTTCATAACCAGATTCTTTCAGTATGCTAAAATACTTATTTGGCATATTTGGGATCATCTTTAATTTACTTACTTTTAAAAAATAGAACTCTAGATTGTGAATTTACTTACATTGATAATAATGTTATTTTAAAATTGGTCAGGTAAAATAAAACACAAGTATTAATTTTTAAATCCCCAATTTAATTTAAGTAAAGAAAGGGGTGGCCCATTGAGTCGCAGTGCAACCCAGGGAAAAGGAAATCATTGTTTAGCATGAAAAGTTTAGTTTTGCAAGCCCCATGCCATACTTTTCGTAATACATATATTCTTATTTTATTTCTACAAATACTTAAATTGGGTATAGCATAAAATTAATATTAATTAAAAAAAACTTCCACAACCACAATCAAGAAATTACTACATTGCAAATTATTAAAGCTCTTAGTTTTGCCACCCACTAACCTTTTATTAGAACATCAGCTTTTCTAAATATTAAAAAAAAATTTTTTTTAGGCTTACAAGAATTTGCATAATTTCCAAGTGAAAATAATGACGAAAATTTATAATATTAAATAATGTTAAAAGCATTCACCAGCATCTGTTCTCTAGCCTGTTCAGAAAGCAAGTTTTTTTTGTCTTAAATGAGCAACCATGTCTTCCAAAGTTTGCACCTTTTTACATAACAAACGTTTAGCATCCTGGAGTTTTTTCATTTTAATTGCTTGGTTTTTGTAATTTCGCTTCACCAAATCTATAACCCTTTTTGCTCTTCTTGGCGTTTTCACATGTGTTGGGGAAATCTCGTTAATGTATCTTGGTTCCATAAAACGTCCCTTTTTAGGGGTTGATTGTCCATCTAAAAATATCAAAAAACCCTTAATAATATGTAAATATATTAATACAATATTTCTGTTTTACCATCCAAATCGATAGTGATCTTTCTTCTGCATCTTCATTTATAATTTTGGTGTGTGTATTCTCTGCAATTAAATTAAATTAGGTACTACACACTTTTATCCATTGCTTTTTAACGTCTTCGGGACAAGGAAAACTAAAATACATAAAAATTTATTTAATTATTAATTATATTTGAAGGGTCCAGTGGTAAAACCACTTTACAATACAAAACTTTATTGCTTAGTTTAACGGCTTCAAAGTGATTCTAACCCAGATATAAATGCACATACTGGTAATACTGATTGAATCTTGGATCTTTAGACAATTAAACAATTGCGAACTAAACAAAAAATGTACTCCCAAACAAGCTTATTTATTAATAAAATTAAACTTACCTGTGCATCATAATATGAGCATTTTTTGGATCGTATTTATAGTTACATAAGAAACAGCGTCTTATGGAAGGCATTTTTCAGAAATATCACCAAAATAAACGAATATAACACAAGAATAAATGCAGAAATAAAAAACACAAGCAACTGAATGAAACAGTAACAACAACAATGGCGCGCTGTGTTACCAAGAAAACAGTGTATTTACGCGAGTACATAACTACGTCATTATGTATATGTCCGCGCAAGCGTATATCATCCAAAACCAATAAGCTTTCTCCCTTTCTCCGTGAGGGGCTTCTCACTCTACTAGCCTTCTAGGAGTGTTATTTCTATGATCTGAATTCTTCGGTTTGTTATTGTTCTGTCGTCTGTCATTTTGTTGGTTCTTGGCCCTGGGCGAAGGTTGGTAACGCTTGGTCTCCCAGCTCCCTCTCTCATCCCGTGAGCGTACCCATTTCACTTCCCCCGCAGCTCCGGCTCCATTCCGTACGGGGGCGCGAATTTCTGACACGAAATTATCGGTCGCTTCCACCGCGACCGCGAGGTCAAGCACCTTCTTCAGCGTTAATTCCGTTTCCACCAGGAGTCGTCGTTGCACTCCTTCATCACGCATGCCGCACACTAAACGGTCCCGAATCATCGAATCTAGGTTGTCCCCGAATTTACAGGTTTCCCCTATCTTACGCAGCTCAGCGGAGTACGCTGCGATGCTTTCTTCGCTACGTTGATCCCTTTTGTAAAACAGGAACCGTTGAACAATTTCCGATTGTTTTGGCGCGAAATATTCTTGCAGCAATGTAGTAAGCTGCTCAAAAGTCTTATCTGCCGGCTTGGTCGGGGCACATAATGATTGCACAATTTCAAAAGTCTTATTGCCGCATACACTCAACAACACTGCTCGTTTTCGTGTATCTCCTTCGATATCATTGGCTTGAAAATAAAATTTTAGCCTCTCGACGTACACTTCCCAACCCGCTGGTTTGTTGGTGTTGAATTCCTCGATGTGCCCGTAGGTTGCCATTCTTAACCCGATTTTATTCCACGTGGTACGTGTCCCGTAAGTTGTACTAATACCCCAACTCGATTCTCGAAAAATGAAACTGATTTTGTCGTTAGATCTCCTGAGATCCCATCCTCGTCGCCAGTTGACAAATATCAGTTTAAGTAATAAGGCTCAATAAATATCAACAATTTAATGAGAAAAACACTACATGTATTCGGTACAAGAAAACACCCCGAACTGCTTGCAACGGAAAAGGAAATTAACCTCCCACTACTTTACTCCCCTAAATGTTACCAACTTAATATACAACACACTGCCTTCTAAATTATTTAAATATTTTCAGATAGCCTGAAGTAAAACAAACTTTTTTATTAAATCAAATGAAAACCAAGGTAAAATCAGTTAGTATACATTGCCAGTATTAAATGTGAAATATCATTCCACAGAAACACATACTAAACTGCAAACAAATATAAATTATGTTGTTGTAGATGCTTCTTTATACTGTTCTTTGCGTGGGCGTTATTTTTGTCGGCAACATTTTTATTCGGCGCTGTTTTCAACGGCGGCGTTTTCGCCGTGTTACTTTGACACGTTAGAAAACCGCGTCCTAAATCTCGCACAATAAAACAAATGTAATGTGAACATATGCAAAGTGTGTGAACGCGTACGATATTCTTACGCAAGCGCAGATGAAGATGAATCTACTGTTCCGAGTCTCTCTTGAAGTCCTCAACACAATTTTGATTTTGTAAAATTTATAATTGGTGGTTGTTCTAAATAGGTACAATGTTATAGCTAATATCGTTTGCAAATAATCGTAAATTTCAAACGTAGAATCTAAATAAATACGTTTATAAATATTTGGTAAGTACATAAAGTAGTAAACGTTTTTTTAAATGTTTTTTTCATTATAAAATGTAAATAAATAACAAGAGATTTCGTTTTCAACTAATAAAAAGAATATTTTTGAATGTTCTGCTATAATCATTATAACGACAGTAACAGAAATAATAACTGGAACAAAATTTATACTCAATACTCAAAATAATATGTGAGGTTATGTAGCCATTTGTTTAGGGAAATAGAACTTATGTTTGTTTTGTAGTTGAAAATGGAACGTAATAAGCCAAGCTCGGGCACAAGAGGCCCTAAAAGCAAAGTAACTCAGCAACCTCCTGACACATTCATAGCATTAGGAGCCAAACAGGGTACCGTGAGGGATGCTGATGCAAAACGTAGCGGTTCTCTTACAAAGTCTTCATCAGCACATTTGCAGCCTAGTACCAGCAAAAGTAAGAAACAATGTATGTAACCATAAGGCATTTAATGGTAATTCGTTTTTAGGTGCACCTGAGCGAAAAAGAGAAGCAACTTCGACTAGTTTACAAGGTGTGCCTGCATCTAAAAAGATTAAAACTGCTATTCCTGGTCGGGCACCTGGTATTGGTGGTTCCAGTACTCCCTCACACATACCTGGTGATCGTTCAGGTCCTCCCACTTCTGGGGCAGAACCATGGGAGGCGTTAATTGTAGAATGCGAACCTGCTGAACTTTTTGATAGCATCATGACAAATGTAAATTCGGGAAATATGGATAAAGCTGTAAGTTATGCATGATTTATTTGATGTATTTTTAATAAAATGATCTTATTACAGGTGTCTTATGTATTAGGGGCAATCAAAGCTTTTAGGGGACAGCGTTTTAAACCTTGCAAAGTTCTATATAACAGTATACTATTAAGTTGTCAATGTAAACCATCTTTGTTTACAAATGAGCATATCGTAGCAGCTATTGTTAGCTCATTGAGGAGAGAAATAGCAGCTGGATTTAAATCTCCAACCAAGGGCAATATGTACACCCAGATTTTATTTATTAATTTAATGGTTCATGCCTTTGGGGATGTTCCTCAATGGCCTGATGTGTTTGTTAAGGTAAGTTAAATTATTAGTTGTGGGTATTTAACCTGTTTCGGTAGATTAGGGAATTTGGTACTGCAACTTAGCACAAGACAGTGGGGTAACTACAGAAATGTGATCTTATAATTCATTTTAAAAAATATAAGAAATTGGTGTGGGGAGAATTATCAGGAGTTTGAAAGGTGGTATGGGCAAAGTTAAAATATCTGTGTGATTAAATTGGTTTTTGTTATGAATAAAAGAAACTTATCGGTACCAAGATTACTAGACCAAAGTCAAATGCAGCAGGTATACGGGTTAGTAAAGCAAGCACAGAAGGGAAGAGATCAACAGGGCTTCTACCAAAAACATAGAACCAAGTAGTGGCAGAGATTTTGGGAGAAAGAAATTTAGACTGTATTAAAAGACACACATAAAAATAATGGGTGTAAGCGTTGATTGAGAAGTTTAAGAAGATACGCAAGTTTACCGCACTTATTGTGCTGTAGAAATGCAGCGACATACAGATGGCGCGTCGCCGTTTCTATCGAAATTTTTTCAGTGTACCTTCTGCAGCCGCGGTGTTAGGATCGTGCGGTTACATCACTGAACTCTAACTATAACTGGAAGAATGAGGCACTTGTACGGCCTACATTGTTAGAACAGAGCAACTGCTGCGGCGTAGGCATGCATCTTTGTCTCTCTTATGTATTCTTACCGCTGAACTATAAATTGCGATCTTTTGAACTCCTATAATTTTTTAGGGAAGTTTTAGGTGGTTTTAAAGAGATGTTTAATGACAAATAGGTACATGTACAATATACTACCACCGTATTTGCTACAAAAATATACTATTTCGCTAATTTATAGATAAGTAAAAAATAACTTGATTCAATTAAGTAGATATATATTTTCTAGTAGCTTATACAAAATATGTAGATAGGTTATACATAATAAAGGTTGTACACAATAAAAGTATTAAAAGTTATACATGGTAAAATAAACTTGTGTTATGCAGTTTGGGCCTAATTGTTGCTGCTTTTCTTAAAATTCATAATGATTTTTTCTTTGCATAGGTAGGTATTCTATTAATCCTGGTGTCAGCAAAAACATTACATATATATTTAACAATTTGTACTTCATGCAAATCTTCGCACATATTAACAACAGCATGTGGTGGTTGGAATAAAATATTTATTTTTGACACAAAATGCTGCATAACCACAGTTAAAACGTTTTTTTTTATTTGGCTTGTGTGTATAGCCTAACACAGTCTCACTTCTGAAAGCCTTTTCAGAGTAATTAATTATTTCGATTACACTGTTTGGTGGTACACATAATTTACCTCTTGAAATAAATCTTGTAAAAAGCATAATGATTATTTATATTGATGGAATCATTGTCCTGCTTTAAAATCTGTTAGCAATGTACACATTCATTTTTTTTAAATAATTTTCCTATAATGAAACCTCCTATATACGACAAGATATTTTCTTGAAAAGAAGAAAATGTAGTTGTATCAAGGTGACACATCAATTGTCTTATTTCATGATCAATTACATTGTCCTCGGAGTTAGCAGATACAATTGCGGGTCGTTGTGAACTAAACCATTATCGATGCTATTTGAATTTATGCTAGCTTTTACACTATTTCGGAACAGAAGTTTGCTTAGTATCCATTTAAATTGTAGTGCATTTGGACTGTTATTCCACCCACCACATGACCAAATACAAGAAAAATATAATTCTAGATGATCTTGACTACATTTATAACTTAGAAAATATGTAAGCGGTTTTTCAATATTACAAAATAGATCTAAAACTAAATTTTGAAAACTAAAAATGTTAATCAGAAAATCAAGTGTGAATGTGTTCCTTCCGTGGCGTAAAAGACTAATACCCCTTGATATTTTTAAAAGTCTTATATAATTTGCAGTTTCCTGAAAAACATTTTGCCAGTAACTTTTATTCTTAAAATAAAATGGAGATTTATAGCCCTGCTCATACACACTTGTGGAGTTCATTATGTCGAAAATTCTATCAAAAAAATCCTAAAAATTCGGTGGTAGCTTCACTAACTACAAAATCCTTAGCTAGAATATAATAAACTGCAAGATATAATTGAAGGTTATGAAGGTTATATTGGACACTTGGGACGAAACGATAAAATTGCCAATACAGCGATGGTATTTTACTTGCGAGGACTTCTGCACAACTGGAAAATTCCCTTAAATATAATAAATAATAAAGAGCGATGTTTTAAAGGACTTAATTACTACCTTTATTGTCGAATTAATAACTATTTCTTTAAAGCCCATGATCCTAGTATGTGACCAAGAAACCAATAATAGGGGCGATTTGTCAAAATTGGGCGCTACCAAACAAAATCCAGTTGTATACATCGATAACATGCAAATCTATACTTGCTTCGATCCTCACCATCTTCTAAAAAGCCTGTGAAATAACCTCATGAATCGGAAGTTACAATTCTACACTGGTAAAAAGCTTATTTCGTGGAATGACATTGTGCAAACGTACGAAATTGATAAAAGTAGTAAGACGTCTCGCGCGTTAAAAAAAATCACGCCCATTCATATCAATCCAAATACGTTCCAGAAAATGCGAGTCTAATTGGCTGCAGAAATCTTCAGCCATTCGGTAGCTTCAGCAGTAAAAACTATTTCAAAATCAAAAGAGCTCCAATCTTCATCCAGCGAAAACACTGCATACTTCGGGGAAACTATTAACAACATTTTCGATTCCTTACATAGCAAAATTTTGAAAGATCCCAACCCCCATAGAAGACCATTATCTGTGTTTGCAAATACTTCCGTAAAAAATATAGAAGACGGATTAGAGTACTTTAAAAATATTGAAGCATACAGTGATCGAAAAAGGCGTAATAATATTTATAGCATCGATGAATTCCTATGGAGTATTCGTGCAATATTATTATTATGGGATGAGTTAAAAAATGACGGCGTTAAATATTTATTAACGGGATTCATCAACCAGGATACGTTAGAAAATTTCAATTCCGTAGTCGAAACCGGGGTGGATATAATCCGACACCTTCTGTTTGCCAATTTCGAATATCGATGCAACAGAATATGTTTATCAGGCTTCAAGTAGGCGTAGATTCTTCAAATTGTGAAAACGACGAAGCTGAAGTGTTAGAATTAAATGACAAACCTGAACTATTAGCCACAAATAGATGCTGAAAATAAAGTTGATACATCAGACTCAATTATTTCTAAAACCGATCAACAACTGGATGATGACGCGATTATTCCACCTGAACCTGAACCAAGTATGTTACAACCGGCATAGATTTGGAATCCAGTAGTACGGGTTATCTTTTAAATAAGTACAATTGCGAAATATGCCAGAATAAGTGACTGAAAATATTTTAGGAAGAACGCGCATGGTCTATTATAGCGGCGTAGCAAATTTCAAATTTTTATTCCAAGTATAAGTTGAAAAACTTCTAATGCAGGGTCAACGTAAATCACCCTGTATGTATGTATGTACAGGGTCCGGCAACTGGTATCACCTATTTTCCAAGACCTGCCCTAAGGATAAAAAGTAATGGATTGAAACAAATTTGAGATGAATATCAACTTTATTATGTGCAATTTTAGTTCCTAAAAATTACTTCATTTAAATGGCCTCCCTGAGCCTCGATGCAGTACTGCAATCTTTGTCTAAAGTTTTGCATCACTCTTCTCAACAATTCTGGTCCAATACTCTCTATTTCTTCTGAAATACGCATTTTAAGGTCTTGTATTGTTTGAGGACGCCTCTCATAGACCTTTTGCTTCAGATATCCCCACAAAAAGAAATCAGGAGCCGTCAAATCGGGGGAATTGGACGGCCATGTTGTGTCATCAAACCTCGAAATTAAGTGACCAGGAAACATATTTTGCAACACAATTCGAGTTTGCCGTGCTGTATGTGCGGTGGCACCGTCTTGTTGAAACCATACTTGGTTTTGCCTAAGTCTGCGTAATTCCGGCCTTAAAAATGTTTCCAGCATATGAATGTAACATTCAGAATTAATGGTAACCGTTTCATCATTTTCTTCGAAAAAATATGGTCCTACGATTCCAAATATTGAAACACCGCACCAAACGATGACTTTATGATCATGAAGAGGTTTTTCATGAAGCTGGTGTGGATTTTCTTCAGCCCAGTAGCGGAAGTTTTGCTTGTTAACATATCCACTAAGATGGAAATGAGCTTCATCTGACATCAATAAAAAATTTATTTGATTTTCATCATTTTCCAAAATTTGCAAAAACCGCCTGCAGAAAGCCACACGAACTGGTTTATCAGGATCTTTTAGCTTGTGAACGACTTGAATTTTGTATGGGTGGAAGTGCAAATCTGAATGCAAAATTCTTAGTAAGCTTCTTTCGGAAATTTGCAATGCAATTGAATGTCTTGCTGCCGATCGCCTCGGACTTCTTCCTACAGCTTGTCTGACGCGTTCGATATTTTCGGGTGTTCTTACTGTACGTACGCCTCCAGTAAATTTTGAGCCAACGTTCCCCCTAATTTCAAAGTCTTGCACCCACCTCATTATTGTTTGTCGTGTTGGAAATCGTCCGTGTCTTCCAACATTAAACTCGCGACGAAACTGCCTTTGAGTGTTCACAACTGATTGACTTCGTATAAAGCTTTTAACCACGTATACGCGTTGATTAATTGGAAACTTATCCATGATCTATTAAACTGCATAAATTAACGCACACAAATCTGACAATAGAATTGTCAATAACAAAATATTGTTTTAATAACAGCCTACTAAAAATAGGTGATACCAGCTCTGTCCGGGACCCATGATTATAAAAAAATAATCTTCCATCCTTTCGATTTGGCTTTATGGAACTCCTTCGTCCTCTATCAACAAACTGGAGGCGCAAAGACAGCATTGCTGTACAGGTATGTAAGAGTAGGACCTCATTTTAGTAAATTACCTATGATATTATTTTTGTACAGGCTTGAAGTTGTGAAACTCATCATGGAAAAATATCACCAAGAAGATTTTTCTTCTAAAAAATCGCGTCGTTCGACACAACTTTTGCCAATTAGAATGTCAGGACGCCATTTTCCAGAGTACATACCACCAACTGCAAATAAACCAAATCCAACAAGGCAATGCGTAGTATGTTCCAGAGTTAAGACCGCCAGGGGGAAGAAAATTAGAAGAGAATCGCGTTATCACTGTCATGATTACAATGTGACCTTGTGTGTGACACCCTGTTTCAGAGTCTATCATACAATAGCTGATATGTAGATGTTTTGTAACTATTATACCACACGAGTTAACTCGGGTGAGATTTTATGTGTTTTTTTTTTCAATAAATTTTCTTTAAAAATTTAAACGATTTTTTATGTTATGTATGTTGAATTTTATATTATATCCCAACCACATAGAAGGTAAATTCATAATAAAAAAAACTCGTGCTTAAACGGTCGATTTTTGAGATTTGACCCGTGCATGAA
>JABXWE010011678.1:0-12252 GCA_014611495.1 Limonius californicus | reverse complement strand
GAGAACTTGAATTTTATAGAGCAAGGGGGTGGACATTTCGAACACTTGCTGTGAAAGAAATTTTGACGAAAAACCTGTAATTTACTTACCTTAATAAATTACAAATCAGTTGCAACTAAATACTTGTTCATTTTCACATTTTGTTGGGCCAAAATTTTTAACTACCTGAACTGTCACACAGTTTGACATACAGGTAAATGTCATTCAAAGCTCATTACAGCTGACTGCAGACGGAATACTTTTTTTCTAGGCTTGCTGCAATTGACTTTGTACATGACGTAACCCTGATTTTACAGAACCCAGCGAATGTAGACCAGAGGTCAAATAACAATCGTTCCTTGGTAAGGAACTGGGGGGAACAAGTGTTTATATGCTCATAGAAACTATACATGCCTCGGAACGGGACGGATAATATGATGACAAACGTGGCGAGAACAAGGACAACGAGAAATATTTAGCGTTGATTGCGCTAAATAAATGCAGTGCATATAATACAAGATTTAATAAATATCCAACATAACTACGGTAACACAAACAATAATAATAATGCAATATGAATACCATTGAACTCTCCGCAATAGTGTCGGTATAAGAGTGGTAGTCTTCGTATTGATGGGATGCGTTTCTCAGCCCTTCTTGCCTTCTCAGCGGCCGTGACAGCATCTTGAAGAAAGCTAGTTCGTACCGTTGGGAAATCCTGATTGCTACAGTAACACATTCTGTGGGTCCGAGCAATTCATGGATACGGTGGAATTCTTGAAAGCTGCCGCTACAAATATAAGAAAACAAAATAAGAGCATTGTCGAATAGCTAATGTGTGCAAGACGCAAATGCCGATCGGAAGAAGACAACCAGGACGACCACCCAAGAGACGGGTCCAAAGCTGGATATCGTCATCTACAGAATAAATGCAAAATAAACAGGAATATTTCTATTTATAAGAAGAAGACAAACGAGCAATCGCGTTTATTTGAAGAAAATAACAAAACAACCATAAACAATTAAAATAAGTTTTGCTTGTACATGCAGCTCCACTGAACCAGCATTTATATATGAGGAGTGTTCAAATTTAATTAGGAATGTTTAAAAACCCTATCTGAACCCAAATCCGCATTCGATTAAAATTCTTACAAGATTGTAAGCACAATAGGGCTATCAATGTATTTTTTAAAAGGAAAACTCGTATAGAACATGAGGTTCATGTTCGACGTGCTGCAACTTCGGTTAATTGTGAAAATGAAGAAAATATAAATGCTCTTATTCAGTAGGACAGACGGGTAAGAGTTCGGTAAATTGTTACGGGTCAAACGAGCTTTTTCGTCGACCCGCAACAGAATAGGTGGAAACAGCCTATAGCTTAGCTCAGAGAAGTAGGGGCAGTTCACGGAAATCGCTTAAGGGAAGACACCTTCCAAATCACAGCAGATTACCAGTTCTCGTGGAAGGCCGAGAAGCCAGCAACTTACGGGAATCGGACTCGCCTTTATTGTGTCTCCACACTACCTCCAGCTTTACATACAGGAGGCTGTATGTAAAGCTTGCAAAGTTCATGCACACAAAGATAAAAAATACACATAAATAAAAGATGTAATAAATTTCAAAATAAATATAATTAATCTATTGGAATTCGATCTAGTCCGTGTGCGAGTAAACATCGTTGTGAAAGCCAACCGTGAAATAAAAATCCGCGAGTGCTTCCACACCGAATTCATTTACCGTAAGTCAGCTAGATAAATGACCATATATCAACCACATAATTAAGTATTACAAACTAACAAGTAATAAACAGAACAACTGAAACAATATTTACAAACGAAATCACGGACCTGGGCCACACGGCCGGGCCGGCCCACGCGATACGCTAATCTACACAAAACCACATACATATGCACTCTAACAAAAGATAATGTCCCAACTAGACCAGATAAATACAATTCAAACCCAAACTACTACCCCTCCCTTTATCATGCCACTACCCTCACTAAATACTTCCACCCAACATCCAAATTCATATAATAATTCAACAAACACCCAACCAACTCAAAGTTTCGCAAAGACCCTAAGAAAAGAACCACAAAATGAAACTAAAGCTATGTTCCCAAACAAAGTCCAGGCAATAATCTTGAGCGCAATCGAAGGAGTTAAGCTAGAAGAATACTTATCAGTTATAGCTACAACTACTAACCCAAAAAATATTACCTTCGCATCTAGAATGTCCAACAACAGAATTTGCATATACTTTATAAATAAACAAATAGCAGACAATTTTGTGTCTCATCACAGACAAATAAAAGTAGGAAATGCTCTTATCGACACAAGAAAATTGGTAACTCCGGCCCAGAGATTAATTATATCCAATGTATGCCCAACAATACCACATACTCTAATAGAAGACATTCTGCGAAAACTAAAACTAAAACTAGTCTCATCTATCTCATTCCTAAGGGCAGGATTAGTAGATAGTAAATTCAGTCACATCCTCAGCTTCAGAAGACAGGTATATATCTCCCCTGATGAAACTGTCTCTATTCCGCAGTCGATTATAATTAAACATGAAGAAATCAGTTACCGAATTTTTTTGCCAACAGAAACATTATGCTAATCCTGTAGACAAATAGGTCATACAACGTCAGCATGCTTGAACATATATCAACATCCCAATGACGAAATGACCAACCTGAACAACTACCAATCCCAGAACATCGGCCAAAATCAGGAACCCACCACCGAAAGAAATGGAGTCAACCCAAAAAGATCAGCCTCTGAAATATCGCTCACCTCTTCAAACGAAAACGAAAATAATAACTATGAAGCACAAAACCACCAACCAAACACGGCCAGCACTAGCGAAAATGGCAATACAAATAACACAACGAACTTCAATGAACCAGATACGAAGAAAACTCCCAAAAAGAAAATACGATTCGAAAACCACAAAGATGACGCAAACATTGAAGAACAACTTTTGCCATTAAAAGATATAATCGCACTTAACCAGCAAAAATATGCTTTAACATTTGAGGAACTAAAAGAATTTATGGAAAATGTTACTGGACATTAAGAACAACTAACCACCGCGAGAGAATACACAAAAGACGTAAGCAACCTACTAATCATGTTAGCAGACCTATACCCCCACCTCAAACATAAACCAGTTAAAGGCAGATTCACTAGAATAATAAATAAAATTAAAAAACAAATAAAGGACGAACTAGACTCTGCTATATTCTCTAGTCAAGAATCCTTAATTCAATAACATGGAAATATCAAACGAAAATAACTGTACTCCCAACACATCAACAACCCGCCAACAATATACAGAATCCACGCACTTGACATTAATACAATGGAATTGCAATGGCTTCCACGCACACATAGGAGAACTACAAAAACTTCTACAAGAAATACAACCCCAATACATTTGTTTACAAGAAACACGTCTACATAATTATCAAAATGCCAGACTAACAGGATACACAACATTTAGGACAGATAGGACAAACGACAAGAACGCCAGTGGCGGCGTAGCAATATTTGTTAACAATGAATCCTATGCTGAACAAATTAATTTACAGTCAAATCTGGAAGCAGTGGCAGTTGCTGCATACGTACTAAAAAAGAAAACCACGATATGCTCCATATACATCCCACCAAACTACAAAACCGACCAATCTGAAATCAATAATCTGATTCAGCAACTCCCGAAACCATTCTTACTGGTAGGCGACTTCAATGGTTATAACAACTTATGGGGATCTCCATACAATGACAAACGGGGCAAACAAATTGAACGGATCATCGATGACAACACAGTACTCCTAAATGATGATAGCCCAACACATTTCTGCTCAAAAACCGGAAAATTCTCAAACATAGATCTCTCAATATGTAGCGCAAAACTAGGACCAGACCTTACATGGGAAACTCTACCCTACTTATACAACAGTGACCATTTTCCCATTAAAATAACATTTCTTTCAAAAAAACCACCTGAGAACCCTGAAACTTTCAAGAAATGGCAACTGAAAAAAGCAAATTGGGAACTATTCTCACAATTCTCAACAATTTCTGGAAATAACCTTGTAACGGTGTGCCCGCTTACGCTTATTGGGCCACCCGTTAATTTGCTTATTGCTCGGGTAAGCTCGTGAGATGTCCAGGGATCAGTAAGAACAGTTTATAACTAATAACAGGTTTATTAAGAAAAATGTTTAAAAATAAATATAATACGTTTGCACACAAATGAAAATTAAATTCTGTATCGAGTAAGTGACAAATTCTGGGTACGGCCCTGGGCTCCGCTCTGGTAGTTGCAATCGCCTCGGGGACGTTGTCGCTACTCTTCACGAATCGGACGCTGATTGGCTGCCGTTCGTGAACTCGTGCCTGGTTGCTCGTCAGTGGCAAGATGGCTGCCACGGCTGTTCTAATTAACTGGACAGAAAATTACACGATTATGATTAATTGTGAATTCGCGGAGGTGCAAGTTCTCTGGTAAATCATTCAGGTCGGTGATTGTGAATAAGATTCTCACAGTGTAGGTCGACTTTACGGAAAAAATATCATGAATTTTATAAATAAAATTCCCAGTGATCGCTTCGAGTCGGGATTCTTTAGGTTCCTTCGGCCTTGGCAGTTCAACATAAACAATCGGTAGGTATTACTATAAATTTTACGTTAACTAATGATTTCAAACAGGAATTAATTTATGCTAGCTTTCCTGGAATTGCAAAATTCAAACTACGCGTTTGTTACAGTGTATTTGGTTCGGATTCTGTTCAACCTGGCTTTGCTTTTTAATAAATCTTAATCAGACGGGACTCTGAATTTAACAGTGGGAAATTATCGGGCACAGTGTTTAGTAAATCTTATTTCGCCGGCCAAAAGTTTCTCTGGTCGTTACGTAAATAAAATACGGTATAAGTTTCTCACAATCTTGCACAAAATTCCTCTGTGTCTAAAGACTGTATCGTTCTGGGTTTCCGAAACTACTCCGGTTCGTCCAAGTATACAGGGTACTCAAATTCAAATTTGACGGATCGTGACAGTTTCGCCACGCTCACGGCAAACTTTATACAGGGGGTTCAACTGGTAAAAGAAAAGATTACAACGTTTCTACGGCACCAATTATACACTGATTCGAAACGCTATAATAATTTACTGGCAGAGCTTTTTATCGCTGTGGAAAAGTTCAAACACTCCCCCGGCCAGCGACATAAAGGTCTACAACACGGAAATCGGTCGGGCGGGTATAAACAATATTAAAATAGCCAAGCAGGTGGAACTATAAATAATTACCAACTTCACTGCAAAACAAATGTAATGCGAATCCAAAAGATTCTTTTACGGTCAGCTCAATTGAAACTTTCGCGGCGACTGCTGCGGTCGAGGATCAGATGATTTCCCGGCGTCGGACTTTCACTCTGGAAATATAAAAATTGTTTAACGGTTAATACAACACCGGCAAACACTGGAAAAATTAATCCACTCGCAGGTAGGGTACGGATTTAATTAAACTGGACGGTATTCACTTGGTTAATTTTTACAGGATCGGAATATTTAACTGGGATCTTTTAAGAACAATTCTTAAAGGAAAAAAAGCACAACTGGTATTTCTGACTTTTGAATAAATTCAAGAGCCAGGAAATAAGAGTCAAAAAGTGATTTTTAAATGCATCGCGCGTGGGTTTTATACTGGTTAGTTCGGGGTGGTCGGACATGCTCGTATTCCTACTCCAACGGAAAAGGAACGTTTGCTTCTGGCGAATTCTCGGATGACGGTGCTACCAGATGTTTGTTGTTCCGCGCTCTTATCTTCCGAACGCAAAATGTGGAGTTTTTGAGATTGCTAATTAGTCAGCAATTTAATTCAACCTCCGCATTTTCACCCCGTTACATCACCTCCTTCCTTCGGGTGAAATGGAAAGGTAATGAACTGGTGGCTTCTGGAAAATTTTAAAACACAACATCTGGTAAAGTAATTACAATTTTTAGCAGGCTTCCGGAGTGATTGGCGCTGCTCTGCTGGGAACGGTGCTGGTGACTAACTGGGATAATGCTTGAATATCCAAACCAGAGATCTTATCGGTGCGCATCCGGACAAAGGTTCCAGGTCCAAGGAACACCTTCGTGCGGGGTCTACGCCTGGGGCGATGTCGACGACGATGCCGGGCTGCCGTCACCGGGATTGGAGGTACGGTTCCTCCTCGTGACGGGGACCGGCTACCAAGCTCCACGCCACGCCGGACTGGATCCTGTGGAGACATGGCGTTCGTCGGGGCATCTTCTAGCGGAAGTACTTCGGGTGTGCTTTCCACTGTACTACCGGGGATTCCGGTTCTGGTCGGGCCTGGATCAACATCCATCCCAGGAGGGGTCCCTGGCGTCAACGGTACGCCGTTGCGACCTGGAGTCCTGGGTGACGGTGAGTAATATAAATTACTGTAATTACTTTCTTCGCCCTTTGATGGCGGAGTCTTGGGCGACGACCCAAACAATTTTTCCATCTTCTGGATCAGTATTTCTTCCAGGATGGGGGTCGTGTAGGCCTGACTACGTTCGGGCGGCTGTCTGGAACTGGTGGATGGCCTGGAGAGTGTAGCTGGTGGATCTCCATCCATCGGGACTGGTTGCTGGGGTATGTACTGCGCTGGATTCCATGGCCGGATCTTGAATACTGGTCTTCGTCTTCGGCTAGTGCGTAACTTCGCAGCTAACTTTGTCGGTGCCATGTTACTGACTGGTTTCGATTTTGTGCCGGACCTGTAAATTACCTTGGCTGGATGGAATCAGTACCCCTACCGCGATCTTAGGCAGGGGTAGGAGGTCTCTCTTCGTGCGCAGGTTTTAGGTCCTTGACGTGAGACCTCCCCAAGGGCTGTCTCGTGTCTCGGTCACGGAGTTCCACGATGACTGGAGATATGACCTTCCTCACCTCGAACGGGCCGGCGAATTTTGGCGCAAGTTTAGCCATGAATCCCCGGGCTGCGTCTGACAGTACGTGCTCTCTTCGGAATACCTGGTCACCTACCTTGGGCCGCCATTCGCGTCTTCTTAGATTATAGTGATGGCTTTGTTTAACAAATGCTTTTGCCATGTTATGACGAACTAACTGAAATATTTCTTTCAGCTTGCCTAGCTTCTGCCGGTATTCCTGGTGTTGAACGGGGACCTCTTCGTCCATAGGGGGGTCGGCTTGTTCTCGGATCGATTTCGGGGGTAGTAATTCTCGTCCGTAGTTCAACATCGCCGGCGAGAATCCGGTAGATTCCTGTACGGACGAATTTATTGCAAACATTACCTCCGGGAGGTACGCATCCCACGCCTTTTGGTTTCCCCGGGAGAGTTGCTTAATCATGGTCCCAATGATTTTATTGGCCCTCTCAACGGGATTAGCCTGGGGAGTATACGGAGGTGTAAACTGATGCCTTATTCCAAAGCTCTCGGTGAGGGCCTGAAAAATTTTATTAGCATACTGGGGTCCATTGTCGGATACAATGATTTTTGGGGTTCCATGGATAATACCGCTGTTTGATTGGCTGGATACCTGGTTTTAATTGTATCACATGTTCGACCTCCCTGGTAGGTCCCCGGATCTGTTTAAACTGTGATAATTCAGCCGATAAGAACGTATTTAATTCCTGTAGTTGTCCCTCGGTAAGGGGCTGTAGGCCACCTAGACCTGGAGTACAACGATCGGTGAGGAGTGGAATCGTCTCATCTTGAAGCTGAAGTATTTGCCTGGCTGGATCTATGCTCGCTCCTACTTGCCGGAGCCAATCGATCCCTATGATGGCCTCGGTCGATAGGGATGGCATATAGTCCCATCCTACCACCATCACGAGGGAACCGAAACGGACTGGAAATGTCAACCTTCCTTCGGTGCGTATAAGGGAACCATCGGCCAGCTGTACTTCCGATTTCTGCTCCAACTCTAGGTTATAATTATGTTTTATCAAATACTTACCTAGAGAGGCTCCCACATAGGACTTGGATGACCCTGTGTCGACCAGAGCTGCGAAGATACGACCTCGTACTTCAATCTTCAGGACTAAACGGTCTCCCAGGGCAGCTAATTTACTTTTGGGTTGAACGTGAGTAAATTCTCGGATTTTCCGTAACCATTTCTGCCAACCTGGGTCTGTTTCTTTTAGGGCGTGCGCCAGGTAGCCACGAGGACGCCCTATTGGCCTCGCTGGCTTCGCTCGTTTCCCGGCCCGCTGGAATGGAGTGCTGTACAGCCCTCATGACTGGAAGGGACTCCATCTTGTCCACACCAGGAGCAGAACAGTTTGGCTTGACTTCGGCACTCCCGACGCCAATGCCCCTCCTTACCACACCTCCAGCACACCGCTCCTCGACTGTAGGTCCTCAAGGTGGGTTTGCTGTCGGTTTTTGGCGGCGAGGACAGGATTCTCCTCGGGTTTATTGGACTCGGCCGGCCCACTTTCGGCTTTATCGACTGAGCTACCCGAGCTGGTGCTCCTGGCTCTTCGGTCGGTCCTCTTGATCTACGACCCTGATTTGCCCCAGTCTCTAAAGTACACAATTTGTAGTTAGTTTCAACTAACCTGGATTTCCTAGGCGTATATGCAGTCTCGGAGGTGAAGGTCTGCATAGGAGCTGGTGGAGGCCGGAACACTTTGTTGCCTTCCAGTAGAGCCTCATACTCCTGGGCTTCCTGGATCAATTCAGGTAAAGACTTAAAATCTTTTCTTCTTATGTACATCTTGTATTCCGGCCGCATATTCTCCCAGATCCGCTCCAGCGCATCTCCAGGACTGACTTCTCCAAGGCGCCGTATTAACGTCTGCAGGGAATTGACATAATCTCCTACACTTTCTTTTTCACCCTGGGTTCTGGACCGGATCTCCTCCTGGAGCTTGTATTGAAATCGGGCTGGTAGGTACCTACTTTTTAACTGTCTAATAAACTCCTCCCAGGTGTTCCAGTTATTTTTGTTGTTTCTGTACCAGAGTAGGCTGGTCCCCTTCAGGAGCTCGGGTAGTACGGTCAACATGTCTTGATCTCCGTACCTGTAACTGGCGCGAAGTTCGTCCAGCCTTTCCAGGAATGACATGAGATCCCCGCTGCCATCAAATCGCAAGTTCCATTTGCGCACTGCATCGCATACCTGGGCTGCATTGGATGGGACTGGAGTGAACTCTGACGGAGGTTCGTACACCTGTTTGACATCTCCGTTGCCAACTGGACCTTCTCCCGTTCTGAGGAAAAGCTTGACTCGGGCCCTCAGCTCCTCTACACTGCCCCCGGTCTCTAACCTATATTTACGAGCTAGCTCGGCCAGTTCCTTCTGGCGTAACTTCTGCACCCAGGCGACTGGTGGGTCTGTTCCCTTCGCCTCGTCGTCCGACATAATTATAACTAACCTGGTTCTTTTCTAGTTGCCTGTTTCTTGTGTTCCGGTTCCTTTTCGGTCTGGATTCTGTATTGACTGGTTCTGGACGGATTTCTCGGGCGCCAATTATCCTGGTGATTAGTCCTGGTCCCTGCTCGATGCGGCCATGTAACGGTGTGCCCGCTTACGCTTATTGGGCCACCCGTTAATTTGCTTATTGCTCGGGTAAGCTCGTGAGATGTCCAGGGATCAGTAAGAACAGTTTATAACTAATAACAGGTTTATTAAGAAAAATGTTTAAAAATAAATATAATACGTTTGCACACAAATGAAAATTAAATTCTGTATCGAGTAAGTGACAAATTCTGGGTACGGCCCTGGGCTCCGCTCTGGTAGTTGCAATCGCCTCGGGGACGTTGTCGCTACTCTTCACGAATCGGACGCTGATTGGCTGCCGTTCGTGAACTCGTGCCTGGTTGCTCGTCAGTGGCAAGATGGCTGCCACGGCTGTTCTAATTAACTGGACAGAAAATTACACGATTATGATTAATTGTGAATTCGCGGAGGTGCAAGTTCTCTGGTAAATCATTCAGGTCGGTGATTGTGAATAAGATTCTCACAGTGTAGGTCGACTTTACGGAAAAAATATCATGAATTTTATAAATAAAATTCCCAGTGATCGCTTCGAGTCGGGATTCTTTAGGTTCCTTCGGCCTTGGCAGTTCAACATAAACAATCGGTAGGTATTACTATAAATTTTACGTTAACTAATGATTTCAAACAGGAATTAATTTATGCTAGCTTTCCTGGAATTGCAAAATTCAAACTACGCGTTTGTTACAGTGTATTTGGTTCGAATTTTGTTCAACCTGGCTTTGCTTTTTAATAAATCTTAATCAGACGGGACTCTGAATTTAACAGTGGGAAATTATCGGGCACAGTGTTTAGTAAATCTTATTTCGCCGGCCAAAAGTTTCTCTGGTCGTTACGTAAATAAAATACGGTATAAGTTTCTCACAATCTTGCACAAAATTCCTCTGTGTCTAAAGACTGTATCGTTCTGGGTTTCCGAAACTACTCCGGTTCGTCCAAGTATACAGGGTACTCAAATTAAAATTTGACGGATCGTGACAGTTTCGCCACGCTCACGGCAAACTTTATACAGGGGGTTCAACTGGTAAAAGAAAAGATTACAACGTTTCTACGGCACCAATTATACACTGATTCGAAACGCTATAATAATTTACTGGCAGAGCTTTTTATCGCTGTGGAAAAGTTCAAACACTCCCCCGGCCAGCGACATAAAGGTCTACAACACGGAAATCGGTCGGGCGGGTATAAACAATATTAAAATAGCCAAGCAGGTGGAACTATAAATAATTACCAACTTCACTGCAAAATAAATGTACGGCGAATCCAAAAGATTCTTTTACGGTCAGCTCAATTGAACTTTCGCGGCGACTGCCACGGTCGAGGATCAGATTTCCCCGGCGTCGGACTTTCACTCTGGAAATATAAAAATTGTTTAACGGTTAATACAACACCGGCAAACACTGGAAAAATTAATCCACTCGCAGGTAGGGTACGGATTTAATTAAACTGGACGGTATTCACTTGGTTAATTTTTACAGGATCGGAATATTTAACTGGGATCTTTTAAGAACAATTCTTAAAGGAAAAAAAAGCACAACTGGTATTTCTGACTTTTGAATAAATTCAAGAGCCAGGAAATAAGAGTCAAAAAGTGATTTTTAAATGCATCGCGCGTGGGTTTTATACTGGTTAGTTCGGGGTGTTCGGACATGCTCGTATTCCTACTCCAACGGAAAAGGAACGTTTGCTTCTGGCGAATTCTCGGATGACGGTGCTACCAGATGTTTGTTGTTCCGCGCTCTTATCTTCCGAACGCAAAATGTGGAGTTTTTGAGATTGCTAATTAGTCAGCAATTTAATTCAACCTCCGCATTTTCACCCCGTTACACAATAAAAGATAATTACACTAGATCGACTGAGCTGCGCCCAAATTCTCTCTCAAAATCTACATAACCGTCATCTTCCATCTTCCTTCAATCATTGTGAGTTTCCTTCTGGCTGGCCAACAGTACCGGAAACGGATTTGCGCTATTTTCAAATTATGTACTAGGATAAACTGAACAACCAAAGATTCAAAATTAAGCGTTAGAAATTTACACAATAGCATTTCTATTCTTACATATTTGTTAGTTACCAACCTAAAAATGCGATGAGTAAGGTACTACTATCCCCCGAGTTAGAAATCATGGCTTGATAATTCCAGCCACGTCCTTCGTAGGTTTGCCCATCTCCTGCAATTAGGAAGTTGTATGCAATATCTGGCTCCTGCAGACGATTTAAGTGATCACTTTGTACTTTGTGTATTTCACGAGAGCATTGAGGTTCAGTGCTACACTCGGAAGTGTTGGTACTGGTTAATAATACTCGTTTTACTGGAATCAGCAGTTTGGGTATGTTGGAAGTCGGTGATTTTGCACGCCAACCTTGCCTGGATATGAGTGAATAGTTTTCTTCAGATATCGGTCGATCCATTGCTGTAAATATACAAGGTGAATAAAGAAATAAGGAACATCGATGCTACAGCTTTAAATAAAAACTTTCCGAAAAAAAGTTTCGTACAAAAGTATCCTTTAAGTTATTTGCCACAATTTCGCGTTTTCCATTTTTTTCGATTGTCATATGACGCAATCGAATTTTTTTTTAAATAGCAGCGTTTACTTTTAATGGCGTGACCAGCTAGTGCCATTTATTCTCTACACAGTCATGTAAAAATATCATACATTTGATTATTAAGAATTTCAAGAACAATCACGAGAAACATCTATTTTTTTTCATCAGGTATACTTATTACAAGATAAACA
>JABXWE010011676.1:0-26213 GCA_014611495.1 Limonius californicus | reverse complement strand
ATATTTCGACTAACGTATAAGTAAGCATTAAAATGAGCCGCCCGTTCCAAGTAATCTACGGAATGTTCACCTCAGCAGTTTATAATCTAAAGGAACACGCTTCGTCCGAATTTACTGCATGAAATCATGGCAACGTCGCAGGATGCAGTAAAATGCGTACGATATGTAAAATATACGCATGTGGAACCAACATTATTATTACCGTGGATGGAATTGGCAAAGTACAGTTTTTGTCGGAAACATGTATAATTCAACTACGTCATAGTAAGAAATGAATACTAGCAGTACGTAGCAAATTTTAAAGACAACGATATATTCGAATTAAAATAAAGGTAGATACTGTGGATCATGGAGATGCGATAAGGTTGGATTATGTAAGGACGCAACAGTGTTATAGGGATGTAAATATATATATATATATATTGGCAAAACGCAGAAATACAATCTAGACCTACATTCAAGGTACATAGAATATAGAATGGCCCATATATACGTGTAATAATATACAAGGTGTTTAAAAAATAGGTCGGATTACCCACGTTTGTACGTTCTTCCTTCGTAATGCAGCGATACCAGGTATCAATTAGGGATTCGATTAATTCTATTTTTTTGTGGGCTTCTTTCTTGTAATAATGTTAGAAATCCTTTGCCATACGTTTTCTAAAGGATTTAGGTCTGGGGAGTGTGCCGGCCAGTTCATTCTTTTAACTTTGCTGGTCCACATCCAAAATTAAACAACCTCTGCTCTGTGGCAAGGAGCATTATCGTCTTGAAAGATAAAGGTTTTATCAGGAAATAACTCTATTCCACTAGGCAGCATCTTCTCCTGTAGGACCTCAATGTATTTGGTTGCATTCATCTTGCCAGATAGAAAATCCAGTGTACCAACACCTTCAACAGACATGCAGCCCCATATCATGACAGAGGTTGGATGTTTAATAGTTGGCAGAACACACTGTCGTGAAAATTCTTCTTCAGGAAATCTTCTAACGTATGTGTTTCCAGCATGATTGTTAATGTTAAAGGTAGATTTATCACTAAATAATACCTTCTGACATTGTTCTGGGGCTCAATGGCGATGATCCTTTGCCCATTCCAAACGTTTTTCTGATACGAGGGGTTTCTTCCGGGCTTTGCAACCTCTAAGTCCAGATTTAAGAAGTCTCCGCCTTACAGTAGAAGCGCATACACTTACACCAGTACCTTCGGACCATATTCTGGGAAAATCTGTCGAATTGAGACTTCTATCTGCCAGGCTCGTCCTCCGCAATACACTTTCGTCTCTCACTGATGTTTTTTTGGACGGCCACTGCGGGGTTTATCTTTTTCCCGTCCCAGAGTATTTCTGATAACTCTAATAACTGTGGATTGATTGCACTGCACTTTCATACCTACTTCACGACTGGAAGCGCCTTGTTAAAAATGAAAAATTATTTCATATCGTTTTTCATCCGATAATTTGAACGGTTTCCTTTCGGATGGCATTTTGCCGCTGTTAAGTACATGCAATATTTAAAAGTAATTTTTGGAAACTATGGCAAAAATGTAGCTAAACTTCAAGAAATAATTATTTTCTTGGATGATGCAGAATTTTTTCACACCACTGTATGTATTTCGTTAAGAAAGTTGCAACTTTAGTACAAATACCGATACTGACAAGTCCTTAGACTGTCATCGTTTACATTTGTAAAGCATATCTTCAGAGGTTTACCTCAGTTAAAGTTACTTTATCTAGTCTAAGCGATGTTAGTATTTCTAGTAAATCTATCAACTTAGTTGCTGAAAACCGTATTCTAAATATTACGGTAGTAAGAGAATTCTACAAGTATTTAATTATACGCAAATAGAGTTTACCCAAACAGGCAAAGAAGTGAAGAGCGGTGTAGCAGGAATTCTTTCAGTTTTGATTTATTTTGAATATCTCCCCACATCTACAATTACATGTCCGCGACACGTATATTTAGTGTTCAGATGAATATTCGATGCTGGGTGGGTTACAAATACCAACAAAGGATTTGCTCAAGTCATTCTATAGAACTGTTTTGACTAGTCATTGCAGCTTTTGATGAAGTTTGAAAACTATTCGCGGAACTGACAGTGGATGCGAGACGTTTAAGAGGCTTACACAGAGCTACATGCCACACACCCTCTTCCCTAGAAATAAATAATGAACTATTAAAGTAACGTGATATTATCAGATAATCATCACATCATGCGTAAGCTTCGTATTCTATTTTATTATTCTTATAACATACGAAACAGACAACACAGTCCGACATAGACCAAACATCCGACTGGTCTACAGAGGATAATACGACAGTGCGAACAATCTAGTTCTGTCCTATCTCTGGAGATTATAAAATCATGTAGGTACGTACCTACACGCATTCTCACTTCGGGTTGGGTTTCACGGATTACATAAATTTTAAAAACCAGGAAGTCCAAACGTTTACGTATGACTCTAAAGTCTCAATTTTAAATGTGCCGTGGAACACTCTTTACGCAAATTACTTTTCTTTATTGCTTTTTTACAAAAAAAACCTAATTTTTATGTTACGTATACTCTTGATAAATATATTTAGACTAGAGCTAGAGCCAATAAACATGTAGGACGATCAATTACGAAAGGAAAATAAACACACTGGGGTGATGATATGGAAGAGCCATCCACTAATCAGTAAAAATTCAATCAAAATTAGGTCTATCAAAATGTTATTGCCACCAACAATGGGGTGTTGGAGCCTATAGCATCCTTGATTAATTTTACGGGGGGTTAGGCTCCCCCTAAAACTGTATTACCTTATCATCTACTTTCATATATTCTCCATACAGAATGCATATTAAGTACGAGCTCATGTTATATCTTATTTATTATTTAGAATATGGAAAAAATGTCTTATAGGGGATTTTTTCGGCACAATTAAAAATTATTTTCACACATAGAGATTGTTTGGTTTAGCCTAAAATTTAAATAAGTAGTCTCAACCTTATTGTTGCTATTTTATTCGATTTCCGTTTCAAATTTGTTACCATGTCCTCGTACAATTAATTAAGGTAAGTGATTTGGCGTTTCTTGGCGTTTGGTCTACAAAATTACTTGATCAAGGGAAACATAAGTCGACATGTCATGCAGTACCATAGCTGTTTATACAGGGTGTTTCAGTTTTAATTTTGAATACTTTCGGAAAATACTCTCCTGGTCATTATATATGCTATGTCACATATGCGTCTCACTTGCTTCGTAAGAAAGATGTTCCCATTATATTTTCTAGGAAAATGCAGCAAATCAAACAAAATGTTGTACGCGTACCTTCCTTGTATAGGGATATTTTTTAAAATTATGTTCGTCAAAATGCGTCACAGCAGTGTCGTGTAATGGGGTTACAACGGATTTATTTCAAGAAAAAAAGGTACGCCACTGGGTATTTAAAATTTATTCTACTTTTTTCAAAATCCCCATTCAGTTTGAAATAAGACGCGCTTTTACAGATCTTAGATTAACGTTTTAGTTCCTTTTTTCAAAAGCATGCAAACCCGTTATGGAACAAAAATTAATTTGAGTTGGCCATGGAAATACTAAAATAATTTGAAAACTGTCAATCAGTTCGAGTACTTTAAGTTTAAGTTAGAAAGTGATTAAACTAAAACTATCTGGAGCGGCGGATAGGTCAGATAGCGAACGCCAATTTTACTGCACTAAATTCTGGTGTGGAACCTGTACTTTAGCCACCACGGTCGCCAGATCTATACCCGTTAGATTTCTTCGTTTGGGGCTATGTTAAAGAAAACGTTTACAAAACACCCGTTGCAATCCGCGACGAATTGATTCTAAGAATGGAAAATAACTGCAATGAGCTCAAGTAAAACCAGAAAAATTTACAAATAACATAAATACATTAGTTCGACTTTGCCAAAAATATGTTGAGAATATTGGATTGCACTTTGAGAGTCTTCTTTAATCTTCTTGTTTCATTTTTATTTTACAATAAATATTTTCCTAAAACGATCAGAGTTACTTTGTTTTGCTTTGCAAATATTTCTGAAACTAGAACCTTAATCTAGATCTGTAAAAGCGCATCTTATTCCAAATTGAATTGAGATTTTGAAAAAAGGGGCAAAATTGAAAAAACCCAACGTACCTTTTTTTCTTGTAATAAATTTGTTGTAACCCCATTCCACGCCACTGGTGTTCCGCATTTGGAGAAACATAAATGCACAAAATAATCCTACACAAGGAAGGTACGCGTATAAAATTTTGTTTGTTGCTCCATTTTTCTAGAAGATATAATGAAAAATTGATTTGCTTTTATAAACTTTGACATCCTGTATCTTTCTTAGCAAATGAGAAGCACATATATCATATTTTTCCGAATCAGATTGACCAGGAGAGTATATAAATAATACATACAGGGTGTTTAAAAAATACGTTCGGTTATTCTACCCGCTTACTGATCTCATCAATACAAACTAAAAAGTCGTAATAAACGGGTTCGAAAGTCAACCGTTTTGAAAATACAGCCAAATTATTTACGCAGAGTAGGAGTGAAAAATTGTATTTATCACGTCTGCTATGGCAGTAGATAAAACAACACTTGTTTGAGGTTTTGTAAGTGTCAATATTGTTACGGTTGTTGTTGGAATATGTATACCAACGCGTAAATGGCAGATAAGCATTTTATGTACGGTAAGGCCAATGGTAATTCTTATGAGACACGTCGCTTGTATGCCGAAACAGTTCCGAACCGGGCACTTCCGTGTGACAAACGTTTTACAAATTTGCATCAACGTTTATCCGTAGTTGGCGCATTTGAATCAAGAAACGTTGGTGGTGGTCAGCCTAGATCAGTTTTTACTCCTCAAGCGGAACTTAACATTTTAAGGAGAATTGAAGTAAATTCTGGTACCAGAAGACTTTCTGCCGAAACAAATATTAATGTTTCCCTAATTTGGAGAATGTTACGTGAGGAGCTGTGTGGGGTTGCTAGTCCCCCATCGGGCGCCTCCCCAGGTGGCGGATAGGGGAATGCTCACCAGATATGGTGGGTACCAGGGAAATAAAATACCTGGGGCGGACCAAAATTAGCTGGCATAGGGTGGCAGCAATTCCAGTACTATATTAAGGTGGAGAAGAAGGGCTTAATAATAGATAGTCGGAGGCTAAAATCACATATTGATTAACCGGCTTTGATACTGCGATGAAGAAGACAACGGGAAACCACCTCATTATTATTACATTATTTCCATTAATGTTTTCTAGCTTATCAATTATTTCTATTCACAATTATAATACGGCCCTCAGTCTCCGGCAGGTCTTCAATGACCAGAGGTTGCGAAGAATCCCCGGATGGATGTTTAAGATTGTCACTTGGAATGTTAACAGTCTGTACGAAGCAGGCAAGGTACATAACTTAATGCTAGAAATGGAAATATTAGAAATAAACATATTAGGAATAAGTAAAGCAAGATGGCCAGTATCAGGAATATCTTGAGTACCTGGGCCATATTACGAGAAGGAAGAAAATCAGTTACTGCAACTTATTATTCAAGGGAAGATAGAAGGACAGCGCAGTGTAGGTAGAAGAAGAACATCATGGCTGCGTAACCTGAGTGAATGGTACAACTGCAACTCGAATCAACTATTTAAAGCTGCTATAAATAAAATACAAAGAGCTATAATGGTAGCCAACGTTTGGACGGAGACGGCACCTTAAGAAGAAGAAAAAGACGCCAGGAGCAATTGCACCCATACCATATTCAAAGGGTAAAGACTGTTTTTGTTAGAAGATGTACCACTCATTCATAGAATGTTGATGTGGTTGATGCACGATTGGACTCCTGCACATTTTTGAATGCGAGGGGGTCCAGTGTAGTCTCCTGATCTCAATTCGTTCGACTTTTGTATTTGGGGGTATTTAAAGTCGTTAGTTTATTCAAGCCCTGTGAATCGTTTAAACGAGTTGCGAGAACGAATAGAACATGCCTGCCAGACTGCTCGTATGAATCCGGGAATCTTTGAAAGAATGGGGCTTTCATTTTTAGGGCAATGCAAAGGATGTGTACAAATGGAAGGAGGACATATAGAACATCAATGAACAAAATGTATTATTTACACTGCTATTCGTTTTAATGGGTGGGGAACTTATTGAAATAACAAGCAATATTTATTTTCTTAAAAAAACTTCATATCTCGAAACGGTTGATTCTAGAACCCATGTTTATTACGACTTTTTTGTTTGAATTGGTGGGATCTATAAGTGGGTAAAATATCCGAACGTATTTTTTAAACACCCTGTATATAAAATGTTGTGACGGGCAGCAGCGTGCTTTTTCAGCTCTACGTTGACTTGTATTGTATAACATGTCGAGTGTGAGGATTGATATGCATTCGGCGTTTCCGGTATCAAAAGTCAAATTTAACTTATCTGTTTCTCGTATCCACTTAATTCTGCATCCGACTAGCTCACATAAGAATCAATCTCAGTTACTGGGTCGCTCGTAGATTGCAGTATCACAACATCGAAACTCGCTGTCATTAAGTACATACGCTCTCCAAATAAAAGATAACCACTTTCTTTAAGTTCCAATTCTTTTAATAGGATTACAAAGTTACAGTCAACCAATACATGTTCCGTTCCAAATTTATACAGTTATTAGCTAATTTTTGGAATTTATTTACCCAACCCGGATTACTGCGAAAACTTTTACGTCCATCTCCCCGACAACCCTCATGTTTGGCCAATCGAATCTCTTGAACGATCTCATTTGATCTACGCCTACGTTTTAAATAGATAAATCGACATCCCTTATCACATCCTTCGATGTGCCAAACATTGTACATCAAGTCAACTAAAATTAATACAAAGGTAATGAAGAGAAAGAAAATACATCGGTAACTAAAATATCACGACAATACATAATTATGTTAATGTCTCTAAAAATTCATTATAGGGTGTTCAAGAAAAGTTGTAAATTGAAGTATTTTTTAGGAAGCAATTCTTAGCGTCTTCCCAATTTATAAATTTAAATACCCACCAATTACAAATAAAGTACAAAACATAAGTAGTTGTATTATAAAACCGCATTAGCTTGAACCAGATGTTAAAATTACCTCATAGAACTAGAACAGTCTGCTATTGATAATATTGATAAGAAAAAACGTATTTTAGACCTTTAGACAGTATAAACAGAATTTTTGAGAAATTAAATAGTATAAATGTCATACCCAATTTTTTGAGAATATGTAAATTCATGAGAGTTAGATACCACAGAATAGATGTTTTTCGGCTTAATGAATGTCGAAACATATCTAAAAACAGCCTTACTTATTGGGTCTTATTCATAGAAACAAGATTAATAAATTTGTAAATACATCATTCTTTGCAGGACAAATTTGTCAAAAACTGCAACATTAGCTTATTTCTTACTTTAGGTGTCATTTGTACGATCTATATTTCCGTCTAGTAGTATACAACACTATAGCTTCAAAACGCGGCGCCTATATCCTAAATAATTGCTAGAATAGATCGAAACCACAAGGGCATTATTTGCGATGGTAGTGGCTTTGGATGAAATCTTGGGTCTGAGCTCGAATCCTAATGTTAACCACAGGATTTTCCTTTTGTCCCTTAAGTTAAGGTCTACTAAATGCCCATAAATTAAGCGACTTAATTAAGAGAGGAAGGGTGAACCTAGGGCGACAGTAATTGAGGAGAGAGGACATAAGGTTCGACAAATTGAAATGGGAATCTATTACTGAAAATACCGAAGGTGTCTACAGAACACCAGACCCGAAATAAATTAGATTTTCGCATCGCGTTTTAATTAGCTGTTTCTTTAAGAATGTCTTATACGCCTTTTCTTGGTAATAAAAAAATCGATGAATAATAATAATAAAATAAAGAAGAAGATATAAAATTTCATTTCGAAGATCTCTTATTTTTGATCACGACGCAGTTCCTTATTGCTTCTTTGCACGCGTATTAATATCTTATACAGCAGAAGCTATAATTGAGCATTTCTAATACAGACTTAGGAACCCAAAATGTTTGTTTCAAATGTACCATTGACTTTATACGAGTTAATATTTCAAGGGGCATACCTTAAGTAAAAGACCCACATATTTCGGCTTCGAAAGAAAAGAATCCTTTTATGGCATTCTTCTAGTAGTTAGAGCGTCAAATTTAATTTTGCTGAAATCTATCCAACTAATGGTATATTTTGCAAACATGCTAAACTAGTACGTGACCAAGAACATGGGTGATGGCGTAGAACGTTAATATTCGTTTTGTTTCCAGTTAATGCGTAATTTATATTGGGAATTGTAGCATCTCGAACGTGCTTTTTGACAGGGTGCTGGTTTGGCATTCGATCAGATGATTTGTCCGAACAACTCAACAGCACGTGAATTTTGGCAATAACTAAGAATACGCTCGGCAATTCGTACGATCCACTTTAAACTGTAACGCTTAAATACCGTTACAACAATCACCGCGTTACTAAATAAACTTTTACTTCTCAAAATTGCAGCAAAAAGTAGCACCACAATGCCAGGCATTTTCGGTTTGTTTATTCTATCGTTAAAGCATTAATTATGATGGCTTTGTGATCCACGTTATTCGAGTTTTTTGTTTAACGTATAATTAGTTTAATAACAGCTTTATTATTTTAGTCGGTTATTGCTACAACCGCATTTTTATTACTGGCAAATGTTTTACATCTACTTTAGAGTAGTAAAGAAGTTCATAAAATGCCAGGAAGCTGTCGGCCAGTAGATATTTGCTTTCTTGGTAATTTTTCCTTTTCGATGGCAGACAAATTGCACTACATCCGGTAACGCAGGAAGATATCTTTAAATACTGATATAGACGGAAAACGGATGAAATATTGCCGTTACTGAACAATATTCTTACTTTTACTACTGAGAGTAAATCGATATTGCGTAAGTAAGTGCATCTAAGTCAAATTATAATATCATAATTTATTTTGCTATAATTATTTTACATTATTAGTTCAATATGTTTTAAAAATTAATTCAATATATAATCATAAATAAAAGTAACTACTTTTTTAATATTTCTCTTTTTTGTTGTTATATCCCAAATGAAATTACCGAATAGAGAAAACTTGACTTATTGCTTCTGGTTTATCGGCTTGCATCACGTACGAAGTCCCGGAATACTCGCAATTGTATCGTACATTTCTTTTTTCAAGCTTATATGCATGTATTGTCAGGTCTGCTCACTCTTTCTTGCATATATATTTCAATATATATAAGATCAAGGATGTTATAAAGTGTATGCGGCAACCGCACGCTCTTGTGAATCTACTTAGGGACACCAACTAAGGTTATGCAGCTGGTAACGGCATATAAAAATGTTGCAGGTTTACTCAAACGTCAGCTCTTCTCACTCTGTCTAGCATGTATGTTTCAATATACATAAGACCAAGAATGCTATAGACAGTGGATGCGGCGACCGCACGCTCTTGTGAATCTACTTAGGGACATCAGCTAAGGTTATGCAGCTAGTAACGGCACATAAAAATTTCGTAGGTTTTTTAAAACGTCAGCTCTGCTCTCTCTCTCTCTCTCTGTCTCTCTCTGGCATGTTTCAATATACGTGAGACGTATAGGGAGTGAATGCGGCAACTGCACCTTGTTTGAATTTACTTCGAAACACCAACTAAGGTTATGCAGCCAGTTAGCGTCACATAAACATTTCGTAGGTTTATTAAAACGCCAGCTCTTCTCACTCTCTCTGACATGTATGTTTCAATATATATAAGATCAAGAATGCTATAGAGAACGGATGCGGCAACCGTACGCAGTTATGAATTTACTTATGAACACCAACGAATGTTGTGCAGCCAGTGCTGTAACATCAAAATTTTACGGGTTTCTTAAAACCTCAGTTCTTCTCACTATCTCTAGCATGTATGTTTCAATATACATAAGACCAAGGATGTTATCGAGAGTGTATGCGGCAACCGCACGCTCTTGTGAATCTACTTAGGGACACCAACTAAGGATATGCAGCTAGGAACGGCACATAAAAATTTCGCGGGTTTTTTAAAACGTCAGCTCTTCTCTCTCACTCTAGCATGTATGTTTCAATATACACAAGACCAAGAATGCTATGGAGAGTGGATGCGGAAACCGCACTCTGTTGTGAATCCACATAGTGACACCAACTAAGGTTGCATAGCTTGTAACGGCACATAAAAATTTCGTAGGTTTTTTAAAACGTCAGCTCTTCTCATTCTCTCTAGCATGTATGTTTCAGTATACATAAGACCAAAGATGCTACAAAGAGTGGATGCGGCAACCGTACGCTGTTGTGAATCAACTTAGGGACACCAACTAAGGTTATGCAGCTAGTAACGGCACATAAAACTTTCGCAGATTTCTTAAAACGTCAGCTCTTCTCACATTCTCTGACATGTATGTTTCAATATACATAATACAAAGGATGGTACAGAGAGTGGATGCGGCAACCGCACGATCTTGCGAATCTACTTAGGGACACCAACTAAGGTTATTCAGCCAGTAGCGTCACATAACAATTTCGCAGGTTTCTTAAAACGTCAGCTCTTCTTTCTCTCTCTAGCATCTATGTTTCAATACACGTAAGACCAAAGATGCTATAGAAAGAGTGGATGCGGCAAGCGCACGCTATTGTGAATCTACTTAGGGACACCAACTGAGGTTGTACAGACAGTAGCGCTACATAAATATTTTGAAAGGTTATTACAACTCACTTTAATTAGTATTGTTTTTAATTACTGAACTACTTACCACACATCTAGTTAAACATATCAGCATGGGGAGTGTAGCCAGTGGCGCCACATAAGAATTTCGTAAGGTTATTAAAACTTGGTAGTTCTACCTGATGTTAAACATTTTAATATTATTTTTGTTACATAAAATTTCAGCTCGTGGTAAAGTTATATTAGCCAAAAATTCAATGTTTTCCTGTGTTAAATAACTTTTTTTATCTGCAACATAATTTTGAAATGCGTCGATATATATATACAGGGCAGTTAGATCAAGCTTGCTGCTTTTCAGAATAGTCCCTATCAAGTTTCTTCAAGGTTTTTATTTTCTGTGATAAATTAATACCATCAATAACATCTCTTTTTACCTTAATAGTAAATATTTTCCTGATTCTACATAAAAGTTCAGTTTGTAGAAGATGTTACCTAGTGTAGGCATCATGGAAATGCCCGCAAATATGTTTGAAACTGCATCTTGATAGAAACAGTGGTGGCATTCATTAAAATAGTTAAATGCTAAACATAATTAATTGCAATAGGATTAAGTAGCAAGTTATCGTGTAAAGATCAAGCATTGCTATGTGGATGTAAAATTATAAACAATATATTTGCATAAATAAATAAATAAATAAAGAAACAAGTACATAAACAGGAAACAAATTCAACCGCCGGAGATATATATTGTACAGTAGAGTAAAATAGTGATTGTTACGCCACTGATGCCGCATAAGTACATAACGCGTAGCACTACAAAACAAAATTGGTTTTTATCGTAATTCGTAGATTCTTAAAGAAAAACTCTTATATACTAAAGCGACGCATAATGATAATAATTTTTGACATTACACGTTTTATGCCTTTAAGAGTTCGTGATTTGTACAAATTAACTATTAAAGGGATAACATAAAAATGCAATGTTAAAAACTTATTAAAATTATTCTTTGAAGAATTGTGGCGTTTATATGCCTCACAATGTACCATTTTAATGATAAGTGTTGCCACAAAATTGCAAATTTAAACTTAATAAGAGCAAAAGTTGGTAAACCTTGTTGGCGACCTGGGACACCAGTTGTATTCTAGTTTGGCGGCATAAAGTTGCACAGCCGGTAGTGGGTAATGCCGCGTCTACTCTCTATAACTTGACTTACGCAAAAATAAAGTACAATAACAATAAATGTTCTACGGATATTTAAATTAAATAGAATGTATAACATTTGATCTTTTATGAATATGGAATTTATTTAACAAACTATAATAATTTTTTGCAATAATATATTTAATTCTTATTGTTATATTTAAAAATTTACAGCTAAGGGAATATTAGATTAATATTTAAAAAGAGCTTGATAGTGGTTGAAACCGGAAACACGTCACCGATGCTCGGACAGCGGTGCCGTCCGTTTATAAAAAAGGTAGCGTTTATAGGATGATAGATCAGCTGTCTTTTGTACAAAAATATTAATATTTGGCGAAAAAATACTTATATTGTTACAATTAATTTTCATAATCATCATAAAATGGTTTGTTAAACACTTATTTAAAAAGTTACAAGTGTTGTATTTTTGAAATTAAATGTTTGAAATCTGAATGTATTTAAGTTGCAATTATTATTATTTGTCATCGCTCCTTAATAGTTTAGAGTCCCCAAAGATTATGCAAAACAGAATTTTCAAAACTGCAGGTAAAACCTACACTCATCCTGGCGACAATTTCCCGACCCCTTCCGCTCTATAAAAGGGCATCTCCAATTAAGGATGTTGTATAGGTATTAAATGCTAATTTTATGTAAAAGTGAACTCTAAATTCAACACCGGCTGTGATTTTATTATTGCTATGTACAGCGACGACGGTGGAACGTGCAATTTCATATGTAGGCACCCAACTAGCATCGTGGAAACCGTAATTAATGCCATCATCCTACCTAGAACTGTTTTAACAACGTGAGGCAAAGCATGGAGTCTCTAAATGCTATACGAATATTTGGGTTTTTTTTGCCAAACCCTGTGTACAAGTTTGACATAACTCCATTTATTTTGTAATTTCAATTGGAATTTTTAGAAAAGATAAAGAAATGCAAGCGTCGCGTATCCATCATAAAGTGAAAGCGAAATTAAATGCTCGCTTATAAATTTATAATTACGTACATGCATGAAATATTTTTCTGCAATTTAAGCCTTGCTGTACTTTCATTGATTTAGAATGAATTATTCGGATTGATTTAGGTCATTTGCTGTTTTTTTAATTTACTTTGCCTTGTTTAACTGTTCAACTTAGATCTACCATTTATTAAGATTAGTTCTTCAGAACGTTGAACCAATATTTATTGTCAGGTCTGGTACTAACAGAATTGTAAACTTTTCCAAACATGAACGTGGAGTTTTAACAGCTTGCAGCGAAAAAAACCCAGTGGGGCGTCGTAAGGATGATTACCTGTACTGTTTTCAATCGGAAATTTAATATGTATATTTATAACTTTATAATTTGTCAAAGATATTGAAACGCAGAGAAAATCAATTGAATAAATACAATACAACATTGGTTGCTCAGCCATGTACATACACACATATCCTACCCATTGGGATAAAAAGAGTCGGAAAATTTCAAGAGCTTTAAAGATTGCAAATGATTTGCCGATTGCAGCAACAACTTAAGTCCATTTTATGCTTAATTGGGCTTCAGCTGTTTGCCCTGAGCGATTCAAATAAATGAGTACATAAAAACCCCAGAAGTTTAACAGTACGTCATTTATTTAAATTTCAGGTTTCTTACAAGGACGAAGCAAACTCCGCCAATGAAGAATAAAATTTTGTGTAGAATAACAAATCTATTGCTGCAATTCGAAGACACCTTAATCACGCATCTGAAGTAATTTAGTTAAATTCTTCCAAAGATCAATGGCTCCAAAGAAGTTTGAATGAAATTGAAAGTTACACACAATTGTGATTTCAAAACCGTACCGTTTTGTTTGAACTTATGAAACTTCAAAATCGTTGAGCTGAAGAACGTCTGAAAGCAGTGAAACGACAATGTCTGGTCAGAATCCTTTCGTGGTAAAGTGAAAGGGCCGACACAGCTGCAGGGTTGACATAATGGTGGAAGCGCGAGGGTTCCGGCAAACCACGTCTCGGGAAAACGCGCCCTGCAGCTTCCTTAGATTGGCGACGAGCTTCCAGACAATTGTGGGGGAACTTACTATCGCCTGCAAAGTGTGATTTGGTGCTATTCGCAGGACGGCGCCGCCTGCTTCGGGGTTTAGCGGGGAGTCTAGACAATATATAGTGATTTGCATAAGCCTGGTTCGGAGGTAATAAGTTAGTCAGAGCTGGAGCAGAAGGTGCGCCCGTATCTTTAGTGGTGGCGTCGAGGAGGACGTCGACAAGGAAGCGTCCACGTGAAGCAGTAGCGATCTTGGCGGAGCGACATCGACAGTGTGTTCGCGGCCGCCGAACCAGCAGTACGTATGAGAGAGCGCGTTATCATGAGCGTACTGTCCCGCGACTCGCGGTTGCCGTGGCGGCACCGGTCCGGCAGTGAGTGACAGTGAGTGCGGAGCAGTATGTCCCAGTCATGGTGAAGGTGTTGTTTCTGGGGCTGTTAGCTGCTACGATGTGTGGTTTCGTCAGCGCCGCTTCCGTGCCCCAGATAGCCCGTTCCAGTCGTCAAGAAGCGTCGCCGCAGCCTCCTTCGGTGGAGGATCCAGCGGTCCGCAGCGAACGCAGTACCAATTTGTCCCATATCACTGGCACCGCGCGAAAAATTCAAATGTATATCAAGAACCGGCATCTTCAGCTGCTGCCCGACGGCACCGTCAACGGAACCTCAGATGATAACAGCGTATACAGTGAGTCTTCCGTTATCAGTGGTCACCGGTGCGATCTTACTTATGTGTACCCGTGATTAGCATGCAATGCACTGACCTACCGCACTTACCATTATCTTGACCAGGGGAACTTGCTATCACCATAGGTCATAACGCTCGCGTAAAGTACCACCAGTCTAGGTGCGAGCGGGAGTCGTATTCAGAATAATAACTAATTATTATCGCATGCCAGCTTTAGGTTAGGCCATTTCCCTCTTTTCCGGTCTGAAATCCAGACCGAAACAATTAAACCGCAAAACCTATTTAGTAAGAATATCCCTGTAGATGACATATTCATACCACTTGGAGCTTGCGCTCCACATTCTGTAGTCGCACTTCCTCGTCGAGTTATTGATAGAACCTGGCAAGCACAATCTGAAATCTGCATGCTACATAACACGAGTATTCATACGCGTCTGTATGCGGTGACCTGCCAGATCACCGCGGTAGACGCTGGTTTATCTAAGGTGATCTGGAGGATGGCCGCCCTTCGGGAAAATCTGAAAGAAGTGCTCCCTCCAGGTCGGGAAACACAAGCGAGCCTGTATAGAACACTCCTGATTGACTGACAGGGAATGGTTGATTGACCGACCTGGGGGATACACTAGAAGTGGGTTCACCGGCACGGCACCCACGAAACCGCGCTCGAATTAGTCGCGAGACGTCGCGTCAGCGCGCTCGCGGCTATTAGCAGCAGGTGCTAAAATAAGCTTGACCTATGCGGACAGCATGCGGTATTTGTCCAGGTCGTACAGGTAGTACCATCGTCTCCGAGACGGCCTCGAGCTTTTACTTCATTTTTGTTGTTAAATTTTGTCTAGCCATTCTATCAACTTTTCCTAGTTAAAGTCCCGGAGAAATTGCTAACAACATTTCGCACTCAAGGAAGAAATAATGCATACCCTGCCTCTCCATAAGCATGCAGTTCAATTAGATAACTGGAATTCGCGGTGGCATTTCTGTTATTAAATGACACATTAGGAATTAAATGAAAATGAAAACGCTTAATGGTAGTGCTCTCGATTAGGTAAATGTAACCATTAACTAGCAAGTGAGCGGTTATAATCATATCTAAATGATTTAGGCACGTTACGTAACCTTTGAAAATTCCGAAGTCACTAGAATAATAAACTTTTGTAAAACCCGACTGCATCCAAAAACCTTACAACGATGACAAAACTTTCGAAAAAATTCCGGATTTATATTTATTAGGAAAACAAAGCCGCGTTAAGGAGCACCCAAACCTAAACAAAATTTCTTCAGTGGTTCGTATTTAAATTTATGTATCCTCTGAAAAATGTGTTCAAATTAAAGTCAAAATACAAAGGATGTTTTCTAAGCATTTAGACAAATACCACCAAATTTCACTAAGAGTCAACAGTATCAGTCAACTCATACGCAAGCTGTCTGGAGATGCACACATTTTAATTATCACTAGGTAGACGAATTACATTATAACAATTGCAGACACATGTAAATGTAATCTACAAACATTTAAATTTTTTTAGCTAATACAGATATGCCCGATTTGAAAATTCTTTTACTATCGTACAATAGCGACTTTGGAAGAAGTTTAGGGTTGATAGAAATGTTACACTTATTTAATTATACATGAAGGTTTTTCGTAAATGGTAACGATTCATACCGAAATCCATTTGTATGATTTTTTTACGAATTCAACCCTAAACTGTTTGTATGAGATCAACATTAGCATTGGCAAAATAACTATTCTAAATTATCTTAGTCGGTTAAATTACTGATTATGCTTGGTAATTATTTCGATAAAATTTTAAGAGGTGTTTGCTAGAAAAATAAATCAATAATTTAATAACAGTAAAATTGCTGGCATCATTACTTTTGCATTTCATGGTACGTAAATTTGATTAATGTACGACATCTCTCGTGCGTACGTGCGTGCACATGTAAAATGCCAAAAAGTTTCTAAATATTCCAAGATTCCAGGTTAGTGGACAATCTAAATTAATTAAACTAAGAAATATATAGCTAGAAAGTTCTACTTAATAGTAGCGTGTGTGAATACACACATGTGTAAAGAATTCCTTTTAAATATACATTCATAATCTAGCGGCTAAAAAGTTATACTTTTTATAATACAATCTACACGCTTTGATGCTATCTCTATGAAAACATAATAGCATAAAATTAAGTGAATCCATTTTTGTTTAAATAACAAATATTTAATATACAAACATACACATATTTAGAAAACTGACTTACTGCCTTTTTTAAATGTAAATATTCCTAATATTTTAAAATATTTTATGTCCTAAAACTTAAAGGTTTTGGGCATAGTCCCATATAACTCACATCCACCGAATCCGCGTGTGATGTTAATGCCCAAAAATAATACATCTCAATTATTTTTTAGGTGTGCCTTTTATTCAGAACGTTTATTCCATCGTATCACGCAAGAACCCACATATAGCACTCAAATACCTCAAACAAAAAAATCAAGATAGAGACCACCAGTGGAGATTATTTTTGAACAATCAATATATTGTACTATTTTTGACACAGGTTTTATTAAATATGTATTTTGCAATCCTTTTTTTTTTCTGTTTGGCTGTCTGTCACTTCTTTATTAATTTAGATCCGTATAGACCGGGATTAAAGTTAGCGATCAACCAGGAATTGTCAGGAACTCAATCTGGGCGTTTTGGTTGACACTTTCCGCAACAAATATTGTGAATTTTATTTTTATCGGCAAATTTAAAAATATCTGCAAATTTTTCATGAAAATTTTTTTTTACGAACGGTATTGTAAAATTGTGTAAAGGAAAACAGACACAAACATCCATGGCAGAACTGGGATTCGAACCCGGTACCAAAGATATTTATTATGAAATTCAAGCGAGTGCCAATAGAATAAATATAATTTCCATCAGAATTATTAGCATTACGAGAAAGCTCCTAAAAATGTATATGTTTAGCAATTTTTTTATGTTGAATAAAATTTTCTACGGACACATACTGGGTTCGTTTACTGTCCGCCCAGTGCGGGTGTGCGGGTTGTGCCCCTCACAAAGGCGCTTGATTTGAAGGGGCGCCGTTTTAAGACGATAAATACTAGTGAATTTGTATACAATGCTCTTATTCATAAAGTAACACTTTACGACATAGATTCAAAATAAACAGTAAGGCGGTCAAAAATTAACAGTGAACTCAGCAACCGTAACCTGTATCTGCTTCTGAAATTTAAAATTAATGAAAAAGTTATTTACTATCAACAATGTCTAAAGAACCAATTTATCAATAATATCAATAGGAAATATTAGCATGGATACTCTAGATCAGGCCCGTGCAATCTGCGGCCCGTGGGCCGCATGCGGCCCCTCTGACATTTTTGTGCGGCCGGCGACATAGAATTGAATATAAAAAAATAAAAGCTAATTTGTTTAAATATACATGATAAAAAAAATGTAATAACTCTCTCAACAACCTACACATAACATACCCATTTCTTAGTTGAGTATATATTGCAGACGTGGGTTTGCGACTATAGTTATTTCTTTGTTGCTCTGAATGTTTCTTGTTGCGCGTCATATGGGTGTTTTTTTAAACGAAAATGATAAAAAAATTAGTTATTTTTACACATACAAATGTGTAACTGACCACGCCTAGGGAATACCATATCCTTTACCCACGATAGTCTAAGTCTTCACAAAATTGGCTATAGGCCCTTTCGCTTAAAAGGTTGCATGGGTCTGCTCTTGATATAAAAGATCTAATTAAGAATGTTGTGTTCCTAAAAATTTGTAATGTTAGCAATTTTTTCATGTTGAATAAAATATTTTACGCATACATATAGGGTTCGTTTACTGTCCTTGATATTTTAAAAATACAACAGATAGAGCTATCCGGGGCCGCCCAGTGCGGGTGTGTAGGTTGTGCCCCGCACAAAGGCGCCTGATCAGGAGGGGCGCCGTTTCAAGACGATAAATAATAGTGAATTTGTATACAATGCTTTTATTCATAAAGTAACACTTTACTACATAGATTCAAAATAAATAGCAAGGCGGTCAAAAATTAACAATGATCTCAGCAACTGTAACCTGTATCTGCATCTGAAATTTAAATTAATTAAAAAAATATTTACTATCAACAATGTCCAAAGAACCAATTTATCAATAATATCAATAGGAAATATTAGCATGGATACTCTAGATTAGGCCCGTGCAACCTACGGCCCGCGGGCCGCATGCGGCCCCTCTGACATTTTTTTGCGCCCCCGACACAGAATTGAATATAAAAAAAATTAAAAGCAAAATAAATTTCTTTGAACATACAAGATTTGTCTCAAATTGATTTGATAAAAAAATGTAACAACAGCTCTCTCAACAAGCTACACATAGCATACCCGTTTCTGAGATGAGTATATATCGCAGACGTGGGTTTGCGACTATAGTTATTTTGTTGTTGCTCCGAATGTTTTCCTTGTTGCACGTAATTTGTGTTTTTTAAACGTAAATTTAAAAAATATTTTATTTATTTTTACACATACAAATGTGTGGTTCACCACGCGTAGGGAACATCATATCTCCTGCCCACGATAGAAAGTAGTGCGGCCCGCTACGATTTCAACGAACAATAGGCCCTTTCGCTTAAAAGGTTTCACGGGCTTACTCTAGATAAAAAGATCTAATTAAGAATGTTGCGGCGGCTAAAGCTAAGTAAGTAAAGCTAATGATATATGATCTTTATATTGCGTTATTTTTGAAATTAGAAAAATCCGTTGTAATAGGCAGTGCCTCCTGTGTATAGGCACTATTAAACATATCTTTGGTTAAATAATTATTAGAAACAGCTTATAAAATTTTTTTTAATATTAAAACCTTTACTATTGACCGCTTTAAAAAATGTTTTTAGTAAGAATTCTTGCCACATCTAATGAATATCACATACCTGCAAAACAGAGTTGCACAGATCTTGTCTTCCTAAATACCTTTCAATGTGGCAGTCGTATTTACAAATTAAATTGTGTTAATTGTTATCATTGCAGTCATTAGGACTTTACTTTGTTTAATTTAATTTTTAAAATAATCAAAGAGCCCAATTCGTTGTATATCACTATTGTACGTACTAATGGATGTGTTGACAGGCTAGGTTGTAACGCAAGAAACACAGGTTCAATTCCCGGACGACGGCAATTATTTATTAATTTTTTTGGTTTAATTTTAATTTTATGTTAATGTTAACGTTTTCAATTCCTGTGCTGATCTAGTTTTTATTTTACTTGTTAATACCAAACATGTCAACTTGAACTACAGTAAATTAAAATTATTTTTACTAAATATTTAATATTAGTTAAAAAACAAATTGTTAATGCCCCTAACATTAACAAAAAACTAAATTGCAATATAAAATAATTAAACAACTGACGCTCGGGAATCGAAACTGGGTTTTCAACGCTGCTTCACCAGAACAGCCTATCTAGGCTCTTTGTTGCACGATGTCATTATTTCATATAATAATGATACTCCGCGAATTGGATTTTTCATGTGTTTTAAAAATCAATTTAAACTAATCATTGCAATTAATAACAGTTACCACAAACTGATTTGTAAATGCAAAACGCCGCATTTAAAAGTATCTGGGAAGGGTATGTGTCTCTCGGTATGTGATTCCAAGTAGATAGATTTTTGTTTGTTTATTTATTTTGTTTTATTTTGCAGTTTACGTTAATACTGGACTAATTTAAACTCGCAGGCCAAAACCACAATATTTATTTAAGTATTTTAGAAGCCTTAGCGCCAGTGTGGTCTAGTCGTTAGAGCATTGGGCTCCGCTGTGGAAGGTCGGGAGTTCAAACCCGCCGACTTGATGCCTGCCGGGCGGTCTATCTAGGCGTTTAAAATAATTGGGTACCTGCGTTTGAATGAACAAGGGGTGATCATGCGGTTGTCTAATGTGTGATACTCACGACGTGTCATTAATTTTGTACTCGATAACAGGGTGTGACAGCAAGGGTGCGGGAGCGCTAACCTTCCGTCTTGCATGCCAAACCCCTTACATTATTATTATTTTAGAAGTCTTAAAGTAAACGATTATTAAAAAATTGAGCGTTCCAAAAAGCAACGTGCCAAGCAATTTTTGAACAAATATTATTTATAAGCGGTTTCTAAAAACTATTAACCTCACTGGAAAAGCAAAAAAAATTTTTATAGTGGCTGTACATAGGGGGCACTGCTTATTACAATCTATCCCAAAATCATTATCCCAACATTTCATATAAGCGAGATATCAAACTGATTTGCCCTAGCACATACCCTTACATAGCGGGCACTACTTATTACAATCTGTCCCAAAATCATTTTTTAATATTTTTAATAAGCGAGATGACAAGCTGATTTGTCTTAGCACATTGCCTTACATAGGCAGCACTGCTTATTACAATCTGTCCCAAAATCATTATCCCAATATTTCATATAAGCGAGATATCAAGCTGATTTGCCTTAGCACATACCCTTACATAGCGAGCACTGCTTATTACAATCTATCCCAAAATTATTATTCTAATATTACATATAAGTGAGATGGCAAGCTGATTTGTCTTACTAGATACCCTTAGATATGGGGCACTAATTATTACAATCTGTCCCAAAATCATTTTTCTAATATTTCATATAAGCAAGCTATCAAGCTGATTTGTGTTAGCACATACGCTTACATAGAGGACACCGCTTATTACAATCTCTCCCAAAATCATTATTCTAATATTTCATATAAGCGAGATATCAAGTTGATTGGTCTTAGTACATACCCTTACATAGCGCGCACTACTTATTACAATCTGTCAGAAAATCATTATTCTAATATTTCATATAAGCAAGATATCAAGATGATTTATCTTAGCACATATCCTTACATAGAGGGCACTGATTATTACAATCTGTCCCAAAATCATTATTCTAATATTTCATATAAGCAAGCTATCAAGCTGATTTGTGTTAGCACGTAACCTTACATAGAGGACACCGCTTATTACAATCTATCACAGAATCATTATTGTAATATTTTATATAAGCGAGATGGCAAGCTGATTTGTCTTAGCACATACCCTTACATAGGGGGCACTGATTATTACAATCTGTCCCAAAATCATTATTCTAATATTTTATATAAGCGAGATGACAAGCTGATTTGTCTTAGCACATGGCCTAACATAGCGAGCACTGCTTATTACAATCTGTCCCAAAATCATTATTCTAGTATTTCATATAAGCAAACTATCAAGCTGATTTGTGTTAGCACATACCCTTACATAGAGGACACCGCTTATTACAATCTATCCCAAAATCATTATTCTAATATTTTATATAAGCGATTTGACAAGCTGATTTGTCTTAGCACATACCCTTACATAGCAGGCACTGCTTATTAAAATCTGTCCCAAATCATTATTCTACTATTTCATATAAGCAAGATATCAAGATGATTTGTCTTAGTACATACCCTTACATAGGGGGCACTGATTATTACAATCTGTCCCAAAATCATTATTCTAATATTTTATATAAGCGAGATGACAAGCTGATTTGTCTTAGCACATTGCCTTACATAGGCAGCACTGCTTATTACAATCTATCCCAAAATCATTATCCCAATGTTTCATATAAGCGAGATATCAAGCTGATTTGCCTTAGCACATACCCTTACATAGCGATCACTGCTTATTACAATCTATCCCAAAATTATTATTCTAATATTTTATATAAGTGAGATGGCAAGCTGATTTGTCTTACTACATACCCTTACATATGGGGCATTGATTATTACAATCTGTTCCAAAATCATTATTCTAATATTTCATATAAGCAAGATATCAAGGTGATTTGTTTTAGCACATACCCTTACATAGGGGGCACTGATTATTACAATCTGTCTCAAAATCATTATTCTAATATTTCATATAAGCAAGCTATCAAGCTGATTTGTGTTAGCACGTAACCTTACATAGAGGACACCGCTTATTACAATCTATCACAGAATCATTATTGTAATATTTTATATAAGCGAGATGGCAAGCTGATTTGTCTTAGCACATACCCTTACATAGGGGGCACTGATTATTACAATCTGTCCCAAAATCATTATTCTAATATTTTATATACGCGAGATATCAAGCGGATTTGTCTTGGCAGACTCAACTTTAAAGTCCAAAATGTATTATTGTGGTGTGATTTTTTTGATAATTAAGGGATGCTCTAGTTTTATGTACACCTACGTGTAACAAATATTTATATATTAAATAAATGAAACTTGTTGAAATTAATTGTTATTTAATTCGCAAATTCTGTTTTACGGGGGCGTTGAAATTCACCTATGAACAAAGTGACCCACGGGGTGGCACTGGAAATATCCCATGCAGAATCAGGATTCGAACCCGGAACCGCGACTACTTCAACATTCAAGCTAGTGTCTGAATAAGTTTCGATCAGAATTATTAGCATAACTTTTGCAAAATTAGTAGGCAATGTAATTTATGTATAGGCGTGCCGGTTTCACTAACGACAGTAAATTTAAGCGAGGGTGGTTCTCAAGTTTACACCTATAATAGCGAAGTCGTTTTGCAATGGCGATTATGATAATTTTTTATTTACGAGACGTAGTAGAATACTACTTTGCAAACCCGTCAATTAGATTAGAATATTAGAACTCCCATAAAGAAATAATCGTGGGCGACCTGAATGGTTGTACAACAAACGTCAGCAACAGCTTAAAATGGAGATTTCTAATAAAATGAATAGGACCATCAGGTAATTAATGTAGTAAATCATATTACCCGCGATTTGCATTCCATATGGGAAGAAACAGCTCGAGGATCATTATTTTTTCGTAATGACTTCTTATCTGTTTACTCCATCTTAATATGTGTTGACTTTAAACTCGTGTCTAGATGTTCACTCATCCGAAAAGAACACACGCGGACTCGTTCTGAAGTTTAACTCTAACCCAAGCAGGGTAATAGAATTTGACGCTGTTTGCGCGTTGTGCTTTTTAAACCCAGCAATTCCACAGGGTAATTTGGATCCTCATAAATAATTCTCTCCCTTTTTTGGCGCATTTTAAAGAGCGGCGCGCAATATTCGTTTAATTACGTCTTGCGGAATCATCAATCTTGGCTGCATCACATTGGAATGTGTAGTACTAGTGCTAAACACGCACTTGTTTTACCATTATCGTCACTAATAGCTGCCACTTATACTGCCTCGTAAAGTACCCACATAAAGGTCTGATGGGAATAATTTGCTGTAGGTAAAATCGGCTCGAAGTGGTAAAATGACAAAAAATTAATCAGGGGACACGAACAGTTCCATCGACCACTGAAGTTCAAGCCAGCAGGGTATTTTACATAGGATTGCATGTTTTACTGCTGTATATTCCAAATCTTGACAGAGATGAACTAAACGAATGGGGTCCTCCACTGTGTGTTAACCAAGCACTGATCCTTGAGCGATAAAAGAAATTACGAAAGCAAAAAATCTTTACATGCAAATTTCTACAAACTCGTTTGGAATTTTAAACCTTCCGATGGGCTGCTTAGAAATTATAAGTTGAAAAATTCTGGAAGATTGCTTAAGTGCCGGAGCAATAAATTCAATACCTGTCCGATAATCAATTTCATATTGACTGCTTGCAAATTAATCACTTTTAGGATGATTACAGCCTTCTTTTGAACTGCTACAGGAGCAACGTTTTCGCTCGTTAATAAAACATAAACCTACTATAAACCTTAATGAATAAGGGCAATTACCACCAATATATAAACAGGTAAAGCCTCCCCACGATGCCAACAAAAATCTTTTGAAAGTTGATCAATCCATCCGTTCGGGCTTCCTTCAGACCCAACGCAGAAAATTATTTTAAGCGTAATATAAAATCCAGTGTCAGTTTTTCCGAATGTTTTTGTACAAATCAGTGATTCAAGTTCGGAAAATGTTTGTATTTGCGTGAGCTTAAAAATTTGTTATCTAATATTGATCTTTCAAGTATGTAGATTAACTTTTATATAGGTATTAAATAAATAAAAATCATAAGTAGATGTATAGATCATTATCTTCTTATTAATACCATAAATAATGCTAAATCAAAATTGCATGCCATCAAATTGTTAGAAACAATTTTTGATATATCAGCTATATAAACAAACGAATATATACGAATTATAGATCAATGTAGATATATATATATATATATATATATATATACGTAATGATGGTCACGCTGTACACCATTTATTTCAAATGGCCCAAGAGATAAAAATCCAAGGGATTTAAGTCTGGAGACCTAGGCGGCCGTAGTATGTGGCCCCAACGACCTATCCATCTACCAGGGTATTTTCGATTGAACCACGCAGTTACCTGTCTGCTGTTGTAAGGTGGTGCACCGTCCTATTGCAACCACTTTTCATAACGTAACTGAATAGGTTCGCATCTAAAAGGTCGTAAAGGCGGTTTTCAAGAAAATCTACGTACAAATTTGCATCCAAACGATTATGTAACACTTCTACGTCCAGGAGGTGATTTTTAAAAATTCCGGCCCAAATATTTATTGAAAAACGTTATTGAAATCGTGCTTCTTTAGCCTGATGCGGATTTTCCAGTGATCACACATGAGCATTATGATTATTGTTAATTCCATCTCTAGAAAATTGTACCTCATCGGTCCATAGAACTGTTGTCACAAAGTCGGGATTTTCGATCGTTTTATTTAATAACCAGCGGCAAAATCTCAAACGTCGATCAACATCCCCAGGCTGAAGAGCTTGCACACTTTGTAAATGGTATAGGTGCAGTTCCTCTCGATGAAGTTTCCGCCAGACCATAGATTGTGGTAAACCTAGTTGTGTAGCGATTCGCCGTGTACCTACTTGTAGAAGGATCATCAAGAACGGCGTCGATGACATTTTCTTCGTCTTGAACACCATGCTGTTGTCTAGCTCCACGCAATGGATTTGTAGATCCAGTCTCTCTTAATCGTCGAAATGTTCTTGTAAAAACTCCATAGGCTGGGTGCCTTCGATTTGGATACCTTTGGCGGTATTCCCTAGCTGCACCACGTGCATACGTAAACACCATATCAGCATACTCCCCTGTAGTAAAGCCCTCCATCAAGTAATTAAAATAGGTACAGTTGAACAATCAAAAGAAACAACACCAAGACTACTTTTTTACTGCTTACAATTACTAGAACGTTTACAAAACAAAACTGAAATACTACTAATGAATATCTGTCAGATTTAATGCACATTTTGTTTTGGTGAACTCATGGCTAACTTAATATGTTTTGTTATTATTATTAATTGGAAACAATTATTTCGCTTTTGCAACAAGCAACAGCCTGTATCTCGGTAACCGTTTGGTTAAGTACATATGTTCGTATAGACATTTTGTCTTCTTTTGACATGAGGAACCTACCATTTCAGTTTGATTCACTAATTATGAATCACCCTGTATATATATTCGTATGGATAAACAATGCTATACCAAAATCTATATACTGTTCAATGTAAATCTATATACTGTTCAATGTATTTCTCTAGCTCCGTTAATCACGTTAGACA